>OU015491.1:37596309-37771309 GCA_907164885.2 Dolomedes plantarius
AAGCTTTCTCATTCATATGAACCTCATTTCAAGTCTCTATCTTAAAATTTCGATTTTTTAATTGAACTTTAAAGAACAATACTTCAACACAAATTTTATGTGGTTCTTCCAACGCGGTACTCTAGACGTTAGAATCAATCAATCATAAGAACTGCGCATGCGCACAAGGAAACGTTTTATTTACTTTTGCCGGTGTTCACTTTTTCTGCATTCTGTCAATTTTTGTTTAATTTAGTTACTTTTTTGCATATTTTTTCTTTTAATGCTTCTGTCTGAAACTCTGGAATATTTTTTATTATCATTCTAATACTTCGAAACTTAACAATGTTTACCAGGGGTGTTTTTAAACAGCTGTTAATTATGTTTTTTGTTTAGCTTTGATTATGTTTGTGTTTAGCTTTGAGAAAACATAATTTTGTAAAGGTTTTTTTGGTCTTTTTTGCTAAAATAGCACTTAAAAATCAAAAAAAGAACCAAAAACTTACCTGTAAATAGCATACCTTTTTTATAAATTGATCAAATTGAAGTAATTTTTAATGAAATTTAGCTAAAACACCTATCATCCTGCACAAAATCCTAAAGCTAATATTTTAAACTAATTTTAGCTTTTGATTGTGGAAATTTTTGATGTTAAAACATGTTAGCAATGTATTACATATGCATTATTTTGTACGTCAAATATAGTTGCACATTAATTTTATAGAAATTTGTGGTATGACTTTCTCAAGTAGCAGGATTTATTTTTTCTCGATGATATATTTTTCTTAATTGTCATATTTTGAGAACATAACTTTTTTAAATTAAAAAAAACACAAATAACAGTTTAGGTTAACAAGATTTATTGTCAAGAATTATATTTTACATGATTGGACAAGCCACAGGTCAAGAAGTGTTGAAATTAATGGAGGTAAGGTTAATTTTTTTTACATGCAGCAATTTTTTCATGTCCTGATAAATGATTCATAAATAAGAATCGATAGCTGATTTATACCTCATTTATATTTTTAGAATTTAACTTCTTACTTCTGTTTTAACTTTCCTTTCTATTTTACCATCATGTTTTGTTTTGCTATTATTGAAGTGTGTAAAATGCTTTTCATTGCTTACTACGATTTAAAAATTATTTTTGTATTATTGGCCTGAGCATATCTGGCCGCAGCCTGTACTTTTTATTCATACTGTGTTATTTATACTGTTATTTTTTCTACGTTATTTATACCGTATTTAGTTTTTAAATTGATTTGGTATTGTTTACTTTTCAGCTTTTTCCGAATGATTTTCCGAATCTTTACCCCGGAAGGAGAAGCTAGACTGGAAGAAATCGGACAACAGCAAAGAATAGTTGGACAAAAACCACAGGATCGTCATGATTTGTTAGCAAGAGTGTTTCATCAAAAACAAAAATCACTTATGAGTCTCATCACAAAGGCAAAGATTTTTGGAGAAGTTAGGTGTCATATGTACACCATAATTGCAGTTTTGGCTGATTTAAACTCTGTTTTCTCACATTTTGATGTCCCTGTAGCAGTAGTGGATTACATGGTTATCTGGAGTTACTCATTTTGTTCAATTTTAAAGGAATTAGGCTGTGGTTCATATGGGAATGGCGTTTAGAAACATACGGCATATGAGGCAGATATTACAGATCAATTAATAACCAAAGATGACACCACTTCAGTCAGTTGTCCGACATAATTGCAATTTTTGCCTGATTTAAACTCTGTATTCTCACATTTTGATGCCCCTGTAGCAGTAGTGGATTACATGGTTAACTGGAGTTACTCATTTTGTTCAATTTTAAAGGAATTAGGCTGTGGTTCATATGGGAATGGCGTTTAGAAACGTACGGCATATGAGGCAGATATTACAGATCAATTAATAACCAAAGATGACACCACTTCAGTCAGTTGTCCGACATAATTGCAATTTTTGGCTGATTTAAACTCTGTATTCTCACATTTTGATGCCCCTGTAGCAGTAGTGGATTACATGGTTAACTGGAGTTACTCATTTTGTTCCATTTTAAAGGAATTAGGCTGTGGTTCATATGGGAATGGCGTTTAGAAACATACGGCATATGAGGCAGATATTACGGATCAAATAATAGCCAAAGATAGCAAGTGTCTATAGACAATGCGTGGATTGTCCCGTATTGCCCCCTACTAACCACAATTTTTAATGCCCATATAAACGTAGAGTACTGTAATTCATTTTTATAGTGTTGCGTGTGAGTGGAGCACTGGTGTGTGGTTTTCAAATGATTTTAGCTTTTACTGGAAATTAGCAGAACATTAGCTTCCAAAACAGTAATCGTTTGGAAAGTTTTTATTTATATACACAACTCACTACCATAATACTCTTAAAATTTATATTTTAGCACATTTCGGTTACTGCTGTTGTTTGGTAAACACACGATCTTCATTGCCATGCTCATTTCAGAAATTTCTCATTCAGATGATGCTCATTTAATGCGTGTTTTCAAAAGTGAAATATACCATGTTCTGTAAATGCCCCGAAAATATTTCTATACTGGAGATGTAGACAGATTAAAGAATTTAAGTAAACTTTTGTGTAATTTATACATTTGTGTGTGTTTAATTATTTAAATTAATATATTTATATTTTTTAAACGTTTTATTCTTGCATTCTTTTAGGGGTTTATAGTGTTGCGTGAGAGTGGAACACTGGTGTGTGGTTTTCAAATGATTTTAGCTTTTACTGGAAATTAGCAGAACATTAGCTTCCAAAACAGTAATCGTTAGGAAAGTTTTGAATTTAATTTATTAAATGCTGATCACGAGATTTCTTTTCTTTTTGGGATACTTTAAATTAATTTTGCGCCATGTGCATAACAGCGAAATTAATTGACAAAGAAAATATTAAAATACAGTAAAAGATAAAATTTAACCACTAGACTAATTGAGATGGAAATTTTTAAAAATTTAGTTCAAATTAGTACGTTTTCTGGATATTAAATCAAATTTATATATAAAACTGTAATTTCCTCTCAAAATATGCTTCGCCATGACGATAAATAAGTCCCAAGGCCAAACTTTAAAATATGATGGCGTACATTTACGAGAAAATTGTGTCTCCCACGGTCAGTTTTATGTAGCTTGCGCACGCGTAAGTTCGCGGACGTGCCTGGTAATATTAGTTCCGCCCAATGAAGAAACAAAATACATTGTTTATAAGAAAATCCTCTAAAAAGCAATTTCATTACTTTTTCATTGTAATTATCTAAAATGTACCCCGTAGGACGGGTATTCAGCTAGTATATATATATATATATATATATATATATATATATACAGGGTGAACCAAAAGTCTTACCCTGATTATAAAAATTCATTACAAAATAACCGTTTAATATAATAATGTAACTTTTGTATCATTGGATAGGTCAGTTTTAGTAGTTTTTTGTGTGCAATAAATGGCGCGAATGCTCCTTCAAGAGTGACTCAGGGGAACATTTCTAAGGAAGACATCATTTTCGGCCGAAATGCCGTCGATTCAAGAGAAAGTCCAATGTGTGCTTTGGCTTCACTAACCGAAATCGCCCATTGATGTTCAGCGTAAATTTCGACGTTGTTATGGACGCAACCTTCCTGATGCAAAATCAATAAAGCAATGGTATGAAAGGTTTAAAGAAACAAGCAGCTTTAAGGATCTTCCTAGAAGTGGCAGGCCTAGTGTGAGAGAAGCAACTGTTGATCGCGTTTGGCAATCGTTTCAACGGAGTCCTACTAAATCAACTCGTAAAGCATCACGTGAACTTCAAATACCGCAAACAAGTTTGGCAAGAATTCTTCATAAAAGGCTTAGGTTGCATGCTTATAAAGTGCAAGTCCTTCAGGCCTTGCAACTAAATGTTTAATAACACTTAAATGACATGTTAAATAACACTTGGCGGGAACTTGAATACCCTTCGACATTCTCCGAGCTTCCAAGGGGGCACACGTTGAAATTTACCGAGGTAAATGGTCTTATAAAAAAATTTACAACAGTACTTACAATATATCCAAACATACATATGTCTAATTATAATAGTTTGAGCACAATAAATATTTATAATCAGGGCAAGACTTTTGGTTCACCCTGTATATTATCAACATTTCGAAATTAAAAAAAAAAAAATTATTTTACTGAACATCGTTTTTTGTTTTCAAATTCTGGGTGGGTGCGGCAAGTAAAAGAAAAAAAACCCCATTTCTATCAGGGTAGGTATAATGTGGGCGTCTGCTTCAGAATCCGCATTTATCGAAAAAAACCTGTGGCATATCCTTTCAAGTGCGCGCCGAGCATCCGATATCTCTGAGCATTGACCTTGGACTCGACAAAATCCAAATGAACAAGTTTATTCAAAACGGTACACCCCTTAGCTGTGATTGCCAAGGACTGTTGATATCTGTATATTTCCGCTGCCTTTCACAATTTTTTTTTCCTCTTCGAATTCGAATAAAAACCGAAACTGCGGCAACCCATTTTTCTACGCGTTAAAAAACACGAAAAGGAAACATTTCTTGCGCATTTACATTCATAATACCAGTGAGAAATAGTTCGCGATACACATTCTATTTAGTGCGAAGTCCATATATTAGCCGAATCTTTACTTTTTTCCTCCTTTCCATTCGACACCCGGATCCTTCCTTCCCCTGGCACCCGAAAAATCTCTGGGAACGCCCCATTCCGTTACAGATACCGTTAGCGGCGGCCATTTCTCGCATTTCAATGGAGACCGCCTTAATACCCCGTGTGCGACAATTCTCGAGGAGGGATAAAAAAACGGCTAATGATAGGTTATGGGAGCGAATAAAAGATAAAGATTATCAGGTATGACAGCTGTATCTGAATGTATAATAATTGTAGGCTCGCTACTATGGTTATTCCGCGTCGCTTTTGTAAAACAGGGAAAATCTCTGGAAGTACATTCAGAATGAATTGAGATTTGGGGTAGAGCAGGGTATGAAGGTCTTTCAACTTAAATTGGTCTCTTTGAACCGAGAGGTCCTATTGCACACGGACCTGAAAAATTTATTTACGCATTTATAAGAGAAAAGTGCGAAAATTTTAATTCCGAAAGTTTCTATGCTAGGTTTGTCCCGTTTTTGCTTTTTAGAAAGCTCTGAATCTTTCAGGCATCCCTTTGACATTTCTTACATATCATTCAAGGCATTTAACGTTACTGAAAAAATTAATGCATCAAGGTAAAAATTACTTGTGCCACGCATGCGAAAATAACAGCAGCATAGGAGCAGTCAATAAATATATCATTAAATGTACGACATTTATTTGAAAAGAAATTGCTTTAAATTAACAAACCTGTTCGAGTGAGACTGAGAACAGAAGCTTTGTAAATATTTAGCAAAAATGTATAAATGCAAATAGAGGAAAAATTACAATAAAAGGGATAGCAATTTAGTTTTATTAGTGGTATGATGAAAACATTTTAGCCACATGCAATTAAATTATCGTCTCATGTGCTTTAGATGTCCTTAAAACAATAAAAATAAGCAAAAAATCTGCTCAAAATATTGCTTAGGTAATATGTAACTGATATATTACTTAACTGCTGACGATGTCCTTTATAGTGGCAACTGAAAAATTTATTTACGCATTTATAAGAGAAAAGTGCGAAAATTTTAATTCCGAAAGTTTCAATACTAGGTTTGTCCCGTTTTTGCTTTTTAGAAAGCTCTGAATCTTTCAGGCATCCCTTTGACATTTCTTACATATCATTCAAGGCATTTAACGTTACTGAAAAAAAATTAATGCATGAAGGTAAAAATTGCTTGTGCCACTCAGGCGAAAATAACATCAGCACAGGAGCAGTCAATAAATATATCATTAAATGTACGACATTTATTTGAAAAGAAATTGCTTTAAATTAACAAACCTGTTCGAGTGAGACTGAGAACAGAAGCTTTGTAAATATTTAGCAAAAATGTATAAATGCAAATAGAGGAAAAATTACAATAAAAGGGATAGCAATTTAGTTTTATTAGTGGTATGATGAAAACATTTTAGCCACATGCAATTAAATTATCGTCTCATGTGCTTTAGATGTCCTTAAAACAATAAAAATAAGCAAAAAATCTGCTCAAAATATTGCTTAGGTAATATGTAACTGATATATTACTTAACTGCTGACGATGTCCTTTATAGTGGCAACTGAAAAATTTATTTACGCATTTATAAGAGAAAAGTGCGAAAATTTTAATTCCGAAAGTTTCAATACTAGGTTTGTCCCGTTTTTGCTTTTTAGAAAGCTCTGAATCTTTCAGGCATCCCTTTGACATTTCTTACATATCATTCAAGGCATTTAACGTTACTGAAAAAAATTAATGCATGAAGGTAAAAATTGCTTGTGCCACTCAGGCGAAAATAACATCAGCACAGGAGCAGTCAATAAATATATCATTAAATGTACGACATTTATTTGAAAAGAAATTTCTTTAAATTAACAAACCTGTTCGAGTGAGACTGAGAACAGAAGCTTTGTAAATATTTAGCAAAAATGTATAAATGCAAATAGAGGAAAAATTACAATAAAAGGGATAGCAATTTAGTTTTATTAGTGGTATGATGAAAACATTTTAGCCACATGCAATTAAATTATCGTCTCATGTGCTTTAGATGTCCTTAAAACAATAAAAATAAGCAAAAAATCTGCTCAAAATATTGCTTAGGTAATATGTAACTGATATATTACTTAACTGCTGACGATGTCCTTTATAGTGGCAACTGAAAAATTTATTTACGCATTTATAAGAGAAAAGTGCGAAAATTTTAATTCCGAAAGTTTCAATGCTAGGTTTGTCCCGTTTTTGCTTTTGAGAAAGCTCTGAATCTTTCACGCATCCCTTTGACATTTCTTACATGTCATTAAAGGCATTTAACGTTACTGAAAAAATTAATGCATGAAGGTAAAAATCATTTGTGCCAGACAGGCGAAAATAACAGCAGCATAGGAGCAGTCAATAAATATATCATTAAATGTACGACATTTATTTGAAAAGAAATTGCTTTAAATTAACAAACCTTTTCGAGTGAGACTGAGAACAGAAGCTTTGTAAATATTTAGCAAAAATGTATAAATGCAAATAGAGGAAAAATTACAATAAAAGGGATAGCAATTTAGTTTTATTAGTGGTATGATGAAAACATTTTAGCCACATGCAATTAAATTATCGTCTCATGTGCTTTAGATGTCCTTAAAACAATAAAAATAAGCAAAACATCTGCTCAAAATATTGCTTAGGTAATATGTAACTGATATATTACTTAACTGCTGACGATGTCCTTTATAGTGGCAACTGAAAAATTTATTTACGCATTTATAAGAGAAAAGTGCGAAAATTTTAATTCCGAAAGTTTCAATACTAGGTTTGTCCCGTTTTTGCTTTTTAGAAAGCTCTGAATCTTTCAGGCATCCCTTTGACATTTCTTACATATCATTCAAGGCATTTAACGTTACTGAAAAAAATTAATGCATGAAGGTAAAAATTGCTTGTGCCACTCAGGCGAAAATAACATCAGCACAGGAGCAGTCAATAAATATATCATTAAATGTACGACATTTATTTGAAAAGAAATTGCTTTAAATTAACAAACCTGTTCGAGTGAGACTGAGAACAGAAGCTTTGTAAATATTTAGCAAAAATGTATAAATGCAAATAGAGGAAAAATTACAATAAAAGGGATAGCAATTTAGTTTTATTAGTGGTATGATGAAAACATTTTAGCCACATGCAATTAAATTATCGTCTCATGTGCTTTAGATGTCCTTAAAACAATAAAAATAAGCAAAAAATCTGCTCAAAATATTGCTTAGGTAATATGTAACTGATATATTACTTAACTGCTGACGATGTCCTTTATAGTGGCAACTGAAAAATTTATTTACGCATTTATAAGAGAAAAGTGCGAAAATTTTAATTCCGAAAGTTTCAATGCCAGGTTTGTCCCGTTTTTGCTTTTGAGAAAGCTCTGAATCTTTCACGCATCCCTTTGACATTTCTTACATGTCATTAAAGGCATTTAACGTTACTGAAAAAATTAATGCATGAAGGTAAAAATCATTTGTGCCAGACAGGCGAAAATAACAGCAGCATAGGAGCAGTCAATAAATATATCATTAAATGTACGACATTTATTTGAAAAGAAATTGCTTTAAATTAACAAACCTGTTCGAGTGAGACTGAGAACAGAAGCTTTGTAAATATTTAGCAAAAATGTATAAATGCAAATAGAGGAAAAATTACAATAAAAGGGATAGCAATTTAGTTTTATTAGTGGTATGATGAAAACATTTTAGCCACATGCAATTAAATTATCGTCTCATGTGCTTTAGATGTCCTTAAAACAATAAAAATAAGCAAAAAATCTGCTCAAAATATTGCTTAGGTAATATGTAACTGATATATTACTTAACTGCTGACGATGTCCTTTATAGTGGCAACTGAAAAATTTATTTACGCATTTATAAGAGAAAAGTGCGAAAATTTTAATTCCGAAAGTTTCAATACTAGGTTTGTCCCGTTTTTGCTTTTTAGAAAGCTCTGAATCTTTCAGGCATCCCTTTGACATTTCTTACATATCATTCAAGGCATTTAACGTTACTGAAAAAAATTAATGCATGAAGGTAAAAATTGCTTGTGCCACTCAGGCGAAAATAATATCAGCACAGGAGCAGTCAATAAATGTATCATTAAGTGTACGACATTTCTTTGAAAAGAAATTGCTTTAAATTAACAAACCTGTTCGAGTAAGACTGAGAACAGAAACTGTAAATATTTAAGCAAAAAAGTATAAATGCAAGTAGAGGAAAAATTACACTAAAAGGAATAACAATTTAGTTTTATTAGTGGTATGAGGAAAATACTTTACCCATAGGCAATTAAAATATTGTTTCAAGCGCCTTAAATGTCCTTAAAACCAACAATAAAAATAAGCAAAAAATAATGCTCAAAATTTGCTCAAAAATTTCTTAGGTAATAAGTAACTGATATATTCCTTAACTGCTGACGATTTTCTTTATAGTGGTAGCTGAAAATAGTATTTAGACAATACTTCTTTCTTGCTAATCAAAAAGTATTAGCATCATTTTGATTTTAAACAGGTAAAGAAATTATTAATATATAGGGTGGGTGCCCTAAATATCGCCCCTGTGCCTAATATCGCCTACTCGTGTTTCTAAAGTATGATTCACGCTATGTATGAGAAAATGCAGTAACTTCTGTGTTGGTACTAACAGCGGCGATAGCGACAACGCTCTTATCACTGACAACAGAAACTATATGGCGTCTCAAGTTGTTTTGGCTGTTGTCGTCGTAAAATTTGGCTCCAAAGAATCAGAATCCAGTGAATGACCAAGTAGGTGCATCTAAATTCTAATTTTGCTTATACCATTTGAAAGTGCATTAAACAGAGTCTTTGCTAGCAATGCCTTTTAACAGGTGCTCCTAATTTCGCCTGGTAGGCGGTAAGAGAAACAGAGGTAGGCGATATTAGGAACCGCCCTGGAGTTCATTGGAAATTTCAATTTTTCCAATTTAGCTACATAACTTAAACTGGCACTGGTTTTGGAGCTGGTTGATCTCAGGATACCAAAGGATATAGTTCTTAGGGATGTTCTTTCAGCCTAATCAGAAACTAAAAAGTGGATGAAATGTCGAAAAAAAGTTAGAGTAGGCTATATTTGGGACACTTACTCTATCTTATAAGCATTTAAAGATATACAGAGGAGCTGTGTTTGCTTTTGTATCGTTTGTTCTAATGGCATTTATCGGCTTTGTGTCAGAGAATGGATAACATTACCAAATCGAACTACCCATTTTATTTTGTTAAGTATACATTTTTAAAAATTTGATGCAATCCAAGAAATTTATGAAATTATGAATTTATATTGCAACTGCAAAGGAATCTAGGAAATTTTTACAGCTGGTTCTCGTGCCTCATTTAGCATTAAAACCGGCATTAATTATTTAGCTATTGAAAGTAGATTCATTGACCTCGAATTTCTGTGTTTTAATGGGGGTTAAAGTATTAAATCAACAATCAGAGAATAAATAAAAAGAGGAGAAGCACAAAAAATATCGATTAAAAATATTTTAATGGATAATGGAAATTCATTACTATAAACAGAAAGGTAATAGGCCAAATTATTTTGGATTTTTCCGTACTTTGGTGTTAACGTGAACTAACAAATCATCGCTTTCCGTCCTGAAACATTAAAAAAAATTATTATCATAATTATCATTTTGTGTGTGTGTGTGTGTGTGTGTGTGTGTGTGTGTGTGTAAGTAAGTAATCAGAAATATAAATAGCAACATAAAATTTATCAACGCCACTTAGTTTCTTTTCCTTTTCTTTGTATTAGCACATTTTAAATCTCTAATGGCTCGTTATTTTAAAGCAATTTTGTTTTCAATGAAATGTCGTACGCTGAATGTTATAATTGTTCGCTGATCTTAAGCTGCAGTTATTTTCGCATGCGTGACATGCAATTTATATTTATGTATTACTCCTTTCTGTGACGTTTAATGCATTTAATAACACACGAAAATTGTCAAAAAGACACCTGAAAGGTTTAGAGCTGCCTAAAAAGCAAAAATTAGGTAAACCTAGCGTTAAAAATTTCTGTTATTTTGAAATATGCGATCCCTATTGTGATCCTTACTGTGTATAAATTTGTTATGAACAAGTTTCACACATTTTTATAACATAACAAATATTTTGAAAATTACACAAAAACTTTTTACACAAAGAATAGGAAAATGAAGTTCATTTACCTTTATTAAGCAAAGTTATATGTCCCATTGATACAGTTTCCATTCTTTCAAATTGTAAAAAAGATGTGTCCCTGTGATATTTTAATTATCTGGTGCAGTATAAATTAATACAAAATATGTAAAATGTATTGTCACTGAAAATGCAAAAGAAATGCTTTTAAAATTCTTTTTTGCCTTTTTTATTTTTTAAAATTATTATTATTTCCAAAGGCAAGCAATTAACACAAACAACAAGATAAAAGGTACAAGAAAAAAGTAAAACGAAGAAGGAAACAGGAACGTAACAATTGCTCAGTGCTCTTACCTCCTACGAGGGTCATTTTTAAAGTAAGAACCGTTTTGCAATGGAGTAAGAGAAACTTTAGTTACGAACGTAAATTGTATCACAAACTAAAGTATGAACATTTTTTCACTTTTCAACATAGTCACCATCAACATTTAAACATTTGTCAAGTCGTGTCACCAGCTTTTGCATCCCTTCATCAAAGAACTCTGCCGCCGGACCGTTAAACCAGTTAGTAACAGTTTCTTTCAACATGTCATCATTTTCCAAGCGCTTTCCACCAAGAAATTCTTTAAGTTTTGGAAACAGATGAAAGTCTGATGGTGCTAAGTCAGGGCTGTATGGTGGATGATCCAGTAATGAAATCCCCAATGAAAATTGTCAAAATCGACGGCGCGGACTGCTCTTTAGCGGCGTCGTTCTGCTTCACGACAAAGCTCGGCCTCACGTTGCGGCAAGAACAAAGACGCAACTGGACAATTTTCATTGAGAATTACTGGATCATCCACCATACAGTCCTGACTTAGCAGCATCCGACTTTCATCTGTTTCCAAAACTTAAGGAATTTCTTGGTGGAAAGCGCTTGGAAAATGATGACAGGTTGAAAGAAACTGTTACTAACTGGTTTAACGGTCCGGCGGCAGAGTTCTTTGATGATAGGATGCAAAAGCCGGTGACACGATTTGACAAATGTTTAAATGTTAATGGTGACTATGTTGAAAAGGGAAAAAATGTTCATATTTTAGTTTGTGATACAATTTACGTTCATAACTAAAGTTTCTTTTACTCCATTACAAAACGGTTCTTAAAATATGACCCTCGTAATATCGGCTACAGAGATCTCGAGCCGATAGTGCCTCGCAGGTCTGGAGATGTGAAAAATCCATAACTTGTGGTTTATCACAAATAGTGCAGAAAGGAGTATCTAGAATTTTCAAGCGGCTCAGATGTTTGGTCAAACAGTCATGACCAGTTAAAAGATAGATCATAACTACCGATCTTTCCTTGTAAAATTCTAAGGAAACTAATAACATATTTAAATTAAATAAGTAAAATAAACCATTAATACTTTATATCCATCAACTAGAAAGCAAAACAAAATTTTTAATACAAACAATTTAAATATAAAATTTTCACTTATCAAGAGTATTCTCTTCGGTTAGGTTTCGGTGTTTGCTTAGAATGAACACGCACGCGCACACACACACACACTTACAATAACAATGCTCTTTCCAACTTGGTCATCAAAATAAGAATACATCCACATGTTTGGTATTAATATTATCTAAAACAAATGCTCTGGGAACGATTTGGAAATATCATCATTTAAAATTTCTAATTCTTAATTTTCGAGTTCTTATTACTTCCATACTGTTCATACCGTTATCGCTTTTTTATTCTTCTCGATTTTTTTCTTCGTGGGATTAGGACACCCCCCCCCCCCTCCCTCTTCCCTTCAACATCCCAATATTACTCACGTATGGATAGTAGGTTATTTAATAAAAAAGGGCTGAAGTTTTCATGTTTAAAAAATTTAGATCAATAGAAAAATTATACTACATTTTTAAATTGTTTATATTCTTAAAGTTACTTATTTCTATGAATATATATTGATCAGAAATATTACAATGATAGTTTGCGGCCTGATTTGAAAAATTACTGCAACATAAAAATGATAACAACAATGAATTGTGTTTCCAGTATACCACTCATCTAAGTTTAATGAATATTTACCCATAATGTAGTTAAAAAATATGAAATATCTATATATATAATTTCTAGAAGGTAATTTTTTTCTGACGATCCCTTTATCTCCTTTCATACTTAACCGAAATCGATAAATGAGGTACCATTTTAAAGATTAAAATCTCCGCTTTTGATGAATTGTTAATTTAGAATTATACACATCTTATTGTTTATTTGAAAATCGAAGTATAAACATTATGAACATTTTTTCTTTCGCTAGATGGCATGTGCTCGCCTTTTTTTTCCAACGTTAACTACGTAAATTTTAAAGTCGTAAGTTAGTTTATTGGCAATATTCGCGTAGGTGTAAATTATTCTTTTTGCATGCATGAACAATTTGTTTGAACGAAAATCTATTTTCTTTCCCCCTGAAGAACATTTAGTGAGTGATATTTTTCTTTGGTATGCCTTTTTAGAGTTTGATTTGATTTATTCAATTCTATGTACACAACTCAACTGCAAATGACAAAATTTTACCAAACTTCTAATCTGTCGCATAATTAATGTATAACCAGTATAATATTTCTATATTTAAAAAAAAAATATTATTATTATTTTTTACATGGAGGGGTATTTTGAGAGAACGACTGAGAATAAAAATATGATTGGGGTATCAGAATAAAGGTCTTACCGTGTAGATGCGCCAGTCGAAGAGAAAAATGCGTTTGACGCAACGGTGCAGGTGGGGCGGATTGGCAAAGTTACCATGTAAATTACACGGGAAAAGCGTACGCACGCGCTTCTTTGTTTATATTTACTTTTATTGCTCGCACACTGAACTTTTAAATTTTGAAAATTCGCTATTTTTTATACATTTTTAATTGTCTTTGCCCTTATCTACATAAAGCCCTCATTTCAGTGTCACATTTGAAGTGCTCATGGTGTTCTATGATCAGTCTTATAGTATGTGAATACTTCATCTATACATAAGTTCTATGAGTTTTTTTTTTTTTCTAACTTAGAAACCTATTTTGAGATAACCGCTGAATATGGAAAGAAGGTTGAGGTATGAAAATGGAGGTCCTTGAATAAATCTGTAAAATTTTCTCAATCATCTGAAGTTTACCTTTGTTACTTAATAGGAATTTGTCATTTTCAAAAAGATTAACCGGGAATTTCGACCGGGTTTCTACTATACAATTTAAAAGTAGTAATCTATATATATAAAACAGTTCCGTAACTGACTCACTGACATACAACGCACAGACCAAACCGTTGGACCTAAAGAGCTGAAATTTTGCATGGCGATTCTTCTTATGGTGTAGGGGTGCACTAAGAAAGGTTTTTGAAAAATTCTCCTTAGATTTTTTTAAATTAAATTTTTAAGCTGTTTTTGTAACTTTTTTCAAGTTTGCATTTAAAATAATAATTTGAGGGTTATAAAAATTATATCACGAGAAAGATCATAAAAATTCCTTTTAAATGAAATCTTTTTCGAACCTTTACCTCGATTTTCTGAATTTTGATGAATTTTTAAAGATTCATTTTCAGAATTTAATTTATTAAATGCTGATCACGTGATTTCTTTTTCTGGTACTTTAAATAAATTTATCGTCACGTGCATAACAACTAAATAGACAAAAAATATTTCTTTTCTTTCTAATGCAGCAGACGATTGGATATTATCCAAAAAAATAAATATCCCTTACGATTTTTTTATAAATATAAATATATATATATATATTACATCCATTGTATACATTGATCGTCGCATTTATTATAAATATATATATATTTTTTGGCATTAATTGCATACATTGACAGTTGTATTTAATTTGAATGTACTCCGTAGCGGAAAACCCGCGAAGCGCGGGTTTTCCGCTAGTTTTCTATAAAAGAAGTCAATCTGAAAAAAGTTATTGCCCCCGCCGACGAGATGTCTAACAAGGGGCCATAACAGTTTTGCTAACAACATGATTTTCCGTCAAGTTGCTTCATTGAAACCAAACAAAATACTTTTCCTAATGTTCAACAGCCAGAAGAAACCGCACCTATAGAAGAGGAGTCTATGATAGAAGTAAAAATTTTTCTCATTACTATGAGGCCCGCTTGGCTGTTCAGTTTAAGTGCCCGTGACAATTAGTTAAAGTCGATAAATTAAATGCAAATACTGAAATGTTAAAGTACAATAAGCATTGAGCTGCGTAAGTTAGGACAACATTTGTTATTCCAAAAATGAAGTGAAATTTGCTCGATTTCGAACACTGATTAAACTAAATTGTTATTCTTTTTAGTGTAAAAGTTAAATGAACAACAATTAATAAACTTGCTAAGAATCTCTAAATATTTCCCTGACATCTGTAATTATTAAACATCTAGTCTGCTAATGCCAACAAAGGGCTTTATTTAGAGTTCCCAAGCAGTCCCTAACAGAGTAGGTTAGTTTACGGACCCTATAGAAAATAGCAAAAATCAGGAGAAGGTTGAAATAACTCAATGGTGAAGAGCGGGCTGTAAACTGCTGCAGTGAAAGCAAATGCATTAAAACCGCATGCGACTTTAACCTTTGAGCTGGATAATATTCTGCTAAAAATGAATGAAGCTGTGCTTGTGAATGTGTTAGTTCTATTTCATATGTGCAACATGACAAATGCAAAATTACTTCAGTACGCGAAATAGACGAATATATATTTAAGAAGGAAATGGGCTATTTGTTGAAAAAAAGGAAAAATCTAAGCCAAAAGCTATCTAGGAGCCATTACAATAAATTTCTTTTTATGGCTGATAAATACGATATGCAGTAAAAAAAAAAACCTCCATTGTCTGATTTGGAAATTTGCGTAGTAGCATTTTCGACGTAGGGAACAATTTATCGGACTGAGTCTTCTGCGTATACGATAAACAGTTCTACACCTAATTGTCTTTTCATTCTTATTTATTGTTTATTTATTTTATTTTATTTTATTTTTTGGGGCGGGAGGGGGGTAAATTGTTGTAAGAAAAAGGATAACTTTTAAGTAGCATAGGAATTTAAAATCAGGAATCACCCTAAGGCCAAACAAACCTAAGTTGCGCAAATGGGCTGTTCACGCTGTGACCCTACATTTTCTGATAATTCAGTCCAGGCTTTATTTACTATTTTTTTTCAAACTTAATGTTATCAAAAATATGGCATAAATTACCCCTAAGCTATGAGTACAATATCTGTAAGTACCATAAATGAATTTTATGGTTAAATTAGGATCCAATGCCTAAGATATCTTATTACGAACAAGTTCAGAAGTTCTTATGGTCCTAGACATTTCGGATAAGGGATATTCAACTTGTATTGACGTTGAAGTTTAGGCGATAATATTTCCATATTGGTGGTCTCTTTCCTACTTTTAAGTATTTTGTTAACGCTGTTTACTTGTAATTCTGAAAATCAGAGATAGGTAAATACAGTCGAACCTCCATATATCGAAGTAGCAAATTACCGGAAAAATATTCGATATATAGAAATTTCGATGTATAGAATTGAGCTTAGTTTTATCATAATTCTCCTAAAAAAAATTAAAGCTAAGTTTCGTATACGAAGCTCCATTTCTAATTTATATGCGAATCCCATTAAATGAAAGTTAATAACTAAAAAATGAATTAATATGAAAGATTTATTGAGTACTACATACCTTTAAAAAACAATAATCCAGACAGTGGTTACAATGATCACAGTTGCATTTTTTATTTATTCCGTCCACTAAAAACTTAATGAGGGACATTTTCCGCGAATTGAAGTCCATGACATATTGTTTCAAATGCCAAAAATCGAGAGATTTTTTTTCTAAAGTAGAATAAAATCTCCCAATTTGTCTTGAAAAAATTTCGATATATAGAGATTTTTTTCGATATATAGAAACAATTTTTCTATGTAATGAACATGGAGATTTGCTAAGAGTTCGATATATGGAAGTTCGATATATGGAGGTTCGACTGTATATGTGTATGAATGGATGCACAACATAATGCAATCGATGTGGCACGTTATAAGTATAGAAAAATTATTGCTAAAAAATTGGAGGTATACTTAAAAATAGTATAATAAGTTATAGCTCAGAAACGGTTGTAAAGTAGAAAAGGTTAAAACAAAGATAGCAGAGGTATTAGATATTGGGGAACATCTTAAACAAGATGATTAGGAAGCTTCTTGAGGAGGCATTTTACTCGCAATTAATCTAAATAGACAAAGGTAGGAAGAGGGGGAAGTAAAATAAATGATAAAGAAGTTTTGGCATAATATTGAAATAGAGAAATCCGTAATTTTTGCTAGACATTCCACGAGCAGGACTTCTTATGATCATACCTACGAAAAAAGTTCTTTCTGGATTATTTTGTTTTGAACAAGTCGAGTTTTCTAAAATATAGAAAATATAGAAAATTTCGATATGTGGAAGTTCGATATATGGAGGTTCGACTGTAGTTTCTTTCCTATATTGCTTATAATGATTTCTGGAAAATATTTTTTACGTAATTAATCCTTTTTTTTTCTTCTTCTCAATGAACGAAATGTAGGGGAAAACTCCAGCTCTCTAACCTAGAAAGGGAAATCCTCTCGCATCTCGGAAAGGGAAAAAGGGTCTCCCATTGGCACCTCCATTTCTGATACCTTTTGAAGTGTGATCGAACTTGACACTGCTAATCAGCTACCATTGTGGAGCGTCGGATCGGGTTACGTCGCTGTCGAGAGATGTTGCGCGGTCCGTCACTCAACGCAGAATATCCCTACTCTTTTGTGAGAAAAGGATTTCGAACGGGGGCCCGGCGATTTGACCGAAAGGTCTTTGATTTCGTTTGACCTTCCGGCTTGGATTTGTACTGACGGGTTTGCATTCAAGGAATGAGATTTGTCACATTTTCGCGCCTTTACAGTTACTTATAGTTGGGTCATTCTTCTTTTTTTTCTTTCCTTCTTTCTCCGCATCGAATTCTGGGAATCCGCTGACACAAGTAAAATGTTAGTAACGTTTTTTTATGTTTTAGTATACAACGATATCATAATACTGAATTGTCCGTGAGAAACAATCGCACATTATGCTTCCCTATTACTAAAACCCCTATGAAAAATATAATTGAGACCCTAAGGTCCCTCTTATCCCACATGAGAAATGCAATTAAGGACATGAGAACCTTAATTATATTTCTCAAAAGTGCCCGTTTAAATTTGTAAGATGGAATTTAAGATGCGTTTTTCTCCTCCGATGCTGATAATGTCACAATGCTCTTTTCAGGAATGGCAAATCCATATGCGATCATAGACGTAGCGTGCTTTTTTGGGGGGTGGGGTGAGGGTGGCCACGAATTGAATTCAGTTAGGGCCCTCCTTAGCGCATTGACTGCCGGACGGTGTTTAAATTATGAAATATTCTGATTTTTTTTAAATTGAATAACAATAGAATTGATGATTGAGTAGTATTCAAAACTTATACAATGAGAAAAATAAATATAATATAAATAAAATAAGAAAAGAAATATAGCATCGGATTTTTTTTCTGGATCTTATCATTGTTAAAAACAATGTTAAGGTCTAAGGACATAATCGGAATCTTCAGTTTCACAGTTTGAAAAAGCGGAAAAAAACAAACTTTCTTAAAAGTTTTCTACAATTATCTAATTTTAAATAAACTTCTATTAATGTTTTAATTTATTTCAAGTTAAGTTCCTTTGTATTCTTGCTAAAAAAATTCCACTAAAAAGTTAAGATCCTCTTTCTAAGATTATTCACTTGAACCTTATTATTTATGAACCTTAACGGAAAAAAAAAGTAGTGGAGGAATTCAAATATTTACGCACAAATATGCATCAGTTCCAAAAAGTTATTCTTCCCCTCCCCCTTGAAAAATTATTTAATCAAAGCATGCGTTATGCAAGAGTTATTATACTAAAAAAATATACAATCCTGAAAACGATGAGTCTAGAAATGGCTGATAAGAAAAGAAATCGAGGTTTCATTATACTTTTTTTCCTTGAACATAAATTTTAATAAGTTTTTACCAAGATAAAACATTTGTATTTTATGCGAAATAATATTCCAGCTGTTTAGAAGTATCATAGTAATTGATTCATTTAGGTTTTGAGTGAAAACATAACTTATTCATTTTCTGTTACTGGTCTATACACTCCTGTGTGACTAATGTATAGTTCTAATACTGGATCATTAAAATACTTCCGAAGTCTTTGTACGGAATGGTAAACATAACCTCTAAATTTTAACCAAAATACAGTTACACCTGTTAAATAAAATATTTACGAAAGCCTTCAAATATAGGATGAAAGATATCTATAAAGGAATGTCCCAATTAGCAAGATTCTAATATTAATCGTTCTACAGAGGATTTTTAAAAGTTATCATTTACAATTTTAAGCATTTAAGGAAGTTTAATTTTCGTTTACATTTTCCTAAGGTAATCCGAAATTTTTTAAGACACTGCTCGAGAAGAAAGCTCGAGATTGAAATACAAACTAAAATTTAAAATTGTGTGTCTTCGAAGAATCTATGGGGCATAACTTTCGGAAGGGAGTCATTATTGGTGATGCTGAACATTAGTACTATTTGGCCATAGTAAAAAAAATTAAAAAAAAATAAATAAATAAATAAAATTAAAAAAAAGGTCTCATGAAAGTAAATCTGAATGATGTATTCAACTCAGATAAATGTTCTTCTTTATATGAAAATATTTTTTGAATTCTCTAAGAAAATCGATTAATAAAAATGTTTGGCTGAAACAACTTATACCATATTTTTTAATATAAATTTGTCTAAAATATTGTCAGTTAATGTAAACTAGAACTCATTAGTTTCCCCGTGTACACGCTGTATGCAGTAAATAATAATAATTACAAGATATAAAGAACTTTTTATATACCATGTATTTAAATTTTCTGTTGAATCATATAAACTTGACAATTCTATGCATTAATAAATACTTAAAAAAATTTTTTTGATGAATTATCCCATCAACTTGAAAGAAAACGAAGTTAATTGGAAGTTAACTTGAGTTTAACTTTTCATTCCCGTCCCAGCCGATAGATGGCTGCACCAGTCTACAAACAAAAATTAACTGAAAAGAAACTTAATTCTGCTTTAAGATGGCTAAAAGTATTAAAATAATGCATTGTCATCATGTTCTGAGCTATTCTAAAAGTTCCAAATGTCTCGCTAGTCGGGAAGCTAGTTAAAAATCTATTACAAGATTTGTAATGGACAAACACACACACAAACAAGAAAGCGAGTTAATAAAATCCTGGTAAAAAATAATCCACGATTATCTTTTAATGGCCCAGTTTACCGACCTTCCTCTCGAATGCTGTTCTAGCCACGTCCATTTAGGATGTATTATTTAAGAAAATCTCAGTTTATCTCATTAGCAGTGAAGACAAGAGATGCCAGTAGTGATAAGAGCTACAAATGTTAGTCTGGTCAAAGAAATACGGCAACTTCAACTGCTGTAAAAGTATGATTCCTGATAAAATAAAATTTATTTGATTTGGATTCTTACTTTATATAAAAGGGATGAAAGTTGGGAAAATTTCAACGGAAACGCTTACCTTCTGAAATTTCGAATAGTACAGAAGGTAAACGTTATATATATATATATATATATATATATATATATATATATAT
The DNA here is from genome assembly GCA_907164885.2 of Dolomedes plantarius. NCBI lineage: Eukaryota > Metazoa > Arthropoda > Arachnida > Araneae > Dolomedidae > Dolomedes > Dolomedes plantarius. The sequence goes on from OU015491.1 coordinate 37,616,729, forward strand.
ATATATATATATAAACAATTGCAATTTGTAAAAAAAAAGTTTTTTTTTTTTTTGGGGGGGGAGGGGCTATGACTTATTTACTTAATTGAATTGATAAAGGAAAATAATTAGGATGTTTCTGGACATAATGGTTATTTTTCAAGTGATATTTAGCTTAAATGACAATTTTAAATTTAGTTTACATTTTAATCCCGAGCTTTTAAACGTGTCTATAGAAATTACTGATTAACCATAGGAAAACGTAACTGAAAAATTAAACTTAAAATTGCAAATGATAACTTCTTAAAATCCTCTATAGAACGATTAATATTAGAATCTTGCTAATGGTGACATTCCTTTATGGAAGTCTTTCATCCCCTATTTGAAGGCATTCGTTAATATTTTATTTAATAGGTGTAACAGTATTTTGGTTTAAATTTAGAGGTTACTTTTACCCTTCCGTAAAAAGACTTCGAAAGTATTTTAATGATCCAGTATTAGAACTATACATTCGCCACACTGGAATGAACAGACCAGTAGCAGACAATAAAGTTATATGTCATCATTCATAATAACCTATATAAATAAATTACTATCATACTTCTAAACAGTTGGAATGGTTTTCGCATAAAATGCAAATGTTTTTTACTTAGCTATAAACTTATTAAAAATTTTGTTCAAGGAAAAAAAGTATAACGAAAACCCCCAAATTATTTTCCTATCAGCTATTCTAAACACATCGTATTCAGGATAATATATTTTTTTCGTATTATAAATCTTATTTACCTGATGGATATCGTGTGAGTTTGCTTACAGGATCTCTTAAACTTATTCCTATACAGCATTCAAACCCCGTGACATTTGTAGCAATTAGGTTTAACATCATACATTATCAGAGAAAAATTGATATGAACAGAAATAAATGATGCTATGACTAAAAATTGAACTGTAAAAACCTAAGTTTGTCCCACGAGAACCTGAAATATTAATCGGTCTCTTTTTTGAGACCTTTCATAAATAATTTATAGAAGATCTGCCACTGAAATAGGTAATGAAAATGCCTAGAAGATAGGCAAGAATAAATTCTTTCTATTCTCAAACTATTTCACAAGAAAATTTCATCCAACGTAATTAACTTCAGCTTCCCTTAATGCAAACACTTCCAAGCTAGAAAGATGGATAACTGAAAGAATATAGAGATAAAACACATCTAAAACGATTCTAGACATTTCTCTTACTTTTTCTCCTGTTAATCATTATAAAAATGTGTGATCAAGGCTTTGTCTCTATTAATCTTTTTAATACTTGTGTTACTCATTAGAAAAATGGGCGACCAGCGTTTTGTCTTAATTCATCCTTAACTAATGTCGAGCATTCATTCCATTAATCGTTAAAACGAGTAAATTCTGTACAATCAAATAAATGTTGGTATTATTTTAGTTGACAATTTTTAATTGTCGAAAACTATAATTACGAAATATTTGAGCTCAATATTCCGGATTCTACAATTTTTATTACTTTTTCGGTAATAATTTTATTATAATAATGAGATCTATGTCCGGCAAAAAAATTTCCTTTAACACAAATCATTGACCCAACTGCATTTCTGATTTCAGATAGTGTCTGTCTTTCATATTCCCTCGCTTAATGTAATGTATATATCTACAAATTTTCTAATTGATTTCACGATAATTTCATTTTTTTAAATATTGAAATCAATTTGAAGTGAAAATCATTCCATTAATAACTATCATATTGTCCCTAAAAGTATTTCTAATTTGAGACTATGAGTCTCTCTTCAATATGTCTCTCTTCTATATTTCCCAATTAAATGTACGAGTAATATATATGTAAGTATGTATTTTCTGTTTTCAAAATTTTTCAAGGTAATATTTTATGACGTTCATCAAATTGAAGGTTTTTTTTTAATTATTAAAGCCAGATTGCCCTTTTGAGGACAAGAGACCTTCAACATAGCTTTTTTGAGAACAAGAGATCTTCAACCAAACTTTTTAAAATTTTCTGTTTTTAACTCTAGATACAAAAAGAGAATAATTTATATTATTTTTTACTACATTGAAGAATCTTAGAATTCCCGAATAAGTATTTTGTGCGAGAATAAAGCCTAATTTACAAAAATTTTACCATGTAAATCTAAACATAAGTGTGCCTTGAATTTTTTTTTGTATGAATCAGAAGCCATAACTATATATATATAGCCATAAATAATTTTTTTTAATGAATCTGTCTGTTATTTTTTAATGTTTTAGTATCTTTTTACTTCATTACATGGTCTATAAAATTTGAAATATTTGTGGTTTCAATGAATGATGCACAGTTTTGTGAAAAATACTTCAATTAACAATTCTGAGAAATTTGGAAGAAACCAGAAAGAAAATAATGCACATTGATCATTTTGAAAAATGCTGACATTTTTGAAAAAAAAAAAATAAATAAAGGCCTTATTCCGCCCCAAAATACTTATTTGTGTTTTTTAATGTAGAATTCAAAGTGTTTTTAATGTAGTAGAAAATAATAATAATTTTTCCCATTTTGTATGTAGAGACAAAAATTGAAAATTAAAAAAAACAAAGTTGAAGGTCCCTTGTCCCTTTAAATTAAGATAGTCTCTTTCTCGTAGGTTTCATTGATTCTAGTAATATATCTTTACGTATCTACAGTTTTGAAATTAATTTCCTGGTAATTAAACAAAAAGTTGATCAATTTGAGAGGAAAATTCTTCCAGTAATAATATTTCTTTTTCAAGATCATTTCTACTTTTAGAGTGTATGTCTCCGAATTATGCATCCACTTTCAGTTTTACTCTCCCTTACTCGCTAAGGGTATATAACCCTACTCACACCTCTGAATATTAAAGTTGGTTACCTTTTCCCTACGCAGGGAAAATACCCCCCACTGAGTCTCTGAAGTGTCAGTTTCGTCTCCGCGACGGTACAAAAGAGCAAAGTAGGCCTGCTAATGACTCTGACTTAGCCCACACAATAACACACTCTGACACTCTCTATGTAAAAGGACACCATTTTTTTGCGAAATCTAGGTCCTCTGTAACAAACGTAAAGATACAGTTACACTACAGAGGTGTGTGACCGGTATTTTTTTTTTTCGCCGCTGCTAGTTCTCGCAGCTCTTTTTTTTTTTTATTTCTTTTCCTGATAAATATTAAACCCCGTATCGAACAAAAAGGGTTAATCACAAAGAGAAGGTATCGATTCTAATGGGACTTCAAAGATTTTTGACAACTTTTCCAGGGGCTACCGGCAAGGGTGAATGCCGGGCGCAAAAAAACCCAGCGCTGTCTGTGAGGTCAGGTACCTTTTTAAAGTTTTTTGGAGGATGTGGACTTTCAAAAAACGGAAACAGGACTGAAATTTGATATGAGGCACTTGCCAAATAAATAATTGGAGTCGTTGAGAAGAGTCGAAGAGCTTTTCAAAGAGGAATAAATTACCCGTAAGAACCTCGCACATAATAGCCAAATCGCTAAGTCAAGAATAAATTACCAAAAAACGGCTTTACTGTCAACGACAGTAAGAAATGTCATACAAAAGCTCCATTCATGCATTGGCCTCTGTGAAAAGTGAAAGTACATTACATCCATAAAAAAAGGTGAATTCCATGTACGATACACAAAGGGATCAAAAATATTTGCTGGATGACTTTTCCAATATTTCTTTTCCTCCCTCTTCCAAAGAGAAAAGTTCAAATACCCTTTCCCTTTTACCGAAAAGTGTACAACATATAGCGCTATAAAACTGCTCATTTGCTAGCCTTACAAATTTGAACAACGATGGGAACAAAACACCATAGATTCTGAAAAGACCCCATGATATTCCCTTAATTTACAAAAGGTAATAACTAAATTTTGTTTGTTTCTTTGAAACTATCTATTATAAAGCATTCGTTGCAAGATTTTTTTTTTTTGGTCGGATATCCACTTTTATTACCCTTATACGAAACTTTTTCAACATAACTCCTGTTCACCGTATATAGTCCATTAGAAAAGCTTTTGTTCATATAAACTAGACATGCCTTAAAAACAGCATTTAACATCACTATATTTGTAACGTTCTGTTTTTTGGTGTTTTGTCGAGATGTTTCCTTAAATTTAGTTGCATTAGTCTATAGTGTTTTCCCTTTGTGTTCTTCACTATTCATTGATTTTTATATACTTTATTTATGAATCACTTTTAGTTGCTTTAATTTAGTTATGTGAGATAATCTACTAAAAGTAGAAATTCTATCATAGAGAAGATTAAAAAAAAATCTTATTTAAAGGTATTGATGAAAAGAATAGTTTAATTCTGCTGATAACCACCAGTAATAATAAACATTACTGGTGATGCTAATATTACTATGTAATATTAATAAATATTACTGTAATTATTAATATTACCAGTATTAATATTACTGTAATATTAATATACTGTATTATTAATATTAAGTATTAATATACTGTATTAATATACTGTATTATTATACAGTATTAATATACTGTATTATTAATATTACCAGTAAAATTAATAAATATTACTGGTGATACTAATATTACTAATAATAAATATTAATTTAATATCACCAGTAATAAATATTACTGGTGATACTATACGCCTGCAATAATATTGCAAGCGTATCAGCAATGTTTACAATTTTTTATATTAATTAAATTCCTCTGTTGAATTCCTCGTCAGAACTAAGACAAAACATTATAGAACAACAATTAAACTTTAATTAATCATAATGGAAATAAATACGCAATAGTTGTTCAATAAGAAGCAACAATAAATTCCAGGGCCTTAACAAATAAATTCTTAAAGAATTAAACTCTAAAGTATTTGGGAAAATGTGGTTAGTGCTCCCGCTTTCACTTAAGGTTACCATAAATAATAGTGAAAAAAAAAGTTTCATACAGATGGAACTATTAAATAATAAAGTTGCAGTTGGAAAAATTCACTTTTTTTTTAAGGTTTGACAATGGTTAAACTAGACGCTGTTATGTAACAAGCAGTTGATTAGACGGAATATAAATTTCCTACTTAATTCTATTAAAACCGATCAGATTACGTAAATATTTTTCTTATTGTTACGTTATATAATTAATGAAACTTAAACGCGTAATTAGTGATGTTTGACCTTTTGGTTCAAAGCCTCCCGATTCGAACAATTGTTGCAGAAGGAGACAGGGGAAATTCTGAGAATATAGCTCAAAAACTTCAAACAGTCCGCCATTTTATCCATTGTATCGAACGGTAATTATTCTCCTGCGAGAGTCACGAGTTGCGCTAAAAGAGTGGGAAGTTTCGACAGCAAAGTTTTACTTATATTTAACTTTTTCTGAATCGTATAATCTTTTTTTTTTTTTTTAATATCTTGGAAAGTATTGGTCGTGGTTTTAATTTTTTAGTTCTAATATGCGTAAATAAATTAAAATACAGAAAATATGTTTATAACAAATATAGAAATTTCATTAAGTGTAATAGAAGGTATATCTTAGCCACCGATCCTTTAAAAAAGGAGATTTTTCTATATTAGTTGCTACTTTTGGTGATAATTTTTAATGACTAAAGAGGACGAGGGACCTTCAACCTCGAATTTTTAAATTTTTAATTTTTAACTCTCTATACAAAATGAGAATTAGTTTTTTTGCTTTTTTAACTACGTTGATGATTCTTAGAATTCACGAATAAATATTTTGTGCCAGACGTAGTTCACGAATAAGCTCTTTTTTCCAGGCATATATATATATATATATATATATATATATATATATATATATATATATTATATCCTGAAAGGTACTGATCCCGGTTTTAAGTATATAGTTCTAATATGCGTAAATAAATTAAAACACGAAAAATATCTTTATAACAAATATAGAAATTTCTTTAAGTGTAATAGAAGGTATATCTTAGCCACCGATCCTTTAAAAAAGGAGATTTTTCTATATTAGTTGCTACTTTTGGTGATAACTTTTAATGACTAAAGAGGACGAGTGACCTTCAACCTCGAATTTTTAAATTTTTAATTTTTAACTCTCTATACAAAATGAGAATTAGCTTTTTTGTTTTTTAACTACGTTGATGATTCTTAGAATTCACGAATGAATATTTTGTGCCAGACGTAGTTCACGAATAAGTGCTTTGTTCCAGGCATGTTTTTTTTACATCCTGAAAGGTACTGGTCCCGGTTTTAAGTATATAGTTCTAATATGCGCAAATAAATTAAAACACAAAAAAATATCGTTATAACAAATATTGAAATTTCTTTAAGTGTAATAGAAGGTATATCTTACCACTTATCCTTTAATAAAAGGAGATTTTTCTATATTAGTTGCTACTTTTGGTGATAACTTTTAATGACTAAAGGGGACGAGGGACCTTCAACCTCGAATTTTTAAATTTTTAATTTTTAACTCTCTATACAAAATGAGAATTAGTTTTTTTGCTTTTTTAACTACGTTGATGATTCTTAGAATTCACGAATAAATATTTTGTGCCAGACGTAGTTCACGAATAAGTTCTTTTTTCCAGGCATATATATATATTATATCCTGAAAGGTACTGATCCCGGTTTTAAGTATATAGTTCTAATATGCGTAAATAAGTTAAAACACGAAAAATATCTTTATAACAAATATAGAAATTTCTTTAAGTGTAATAGAAGGTATATCTTAGCCACCGATCCTTTAAAAAAGGAGATTTTTCTATATTAGTTGCTACTTTTGGTGATAACTTTTAATGACTAAAGAGGACGAGGGACCTTCAACCTCGAATTTTTAAATTTTTAATTTTTAACTCTCTATACAAAATGAGAATTAGCTTTTTTGTTTTTTAACTACGTTGATGATTCTTAGAATTCACGAATGAATATTTTCTGCCAGACGTAGTTCACGAATAAGTGCTTTGTTCCAGGCATGTTTTTTTTACATCCTGAAAGGTACTGGTCCCGGTTTTAAGTATATAGTTCTAATATGCGCAAATAAATTAAAACACAAAAAAATATCTTTATAACAAATATTGAAATTTCTTTAAGTGTAATAGAAGGTATATCTTACCACTTATCCTTTAATAAAAGGAGATTTTTCTATATTAGTTGCTACTTTTGGTGATAACTTTTAATGACTAAAGGGGACGAGGGACCTTCAACCTCGAATTTTTGAATTTTTAATTTTTAACTCTCTATACAAAATGAGAATTAGTTTTTTTGCTTTTTTAACTACGTTGATGATTCTTAGAATTCACGAATAAATATTTTGTGCCAGACGTAGTTCACGAATAAGTTCTTTTTTCCAGGCATATATATATATATATATATATATATATATATATATATATATATATATATATATATTATATCCTGAAAGGTACTGATCCCGGTTTTAAGTATATAGTTCTAATATGCATAAATAAATTAAAACACGAAAAATATCTTTATAACAAATATAGAAATTTCTTTAAGTGTAATAGAAGGTATATCTTAGCCACCGATCCTTTAAAAAAGGAGATTTTTCTATATTAGTTGCTACTTTTGGTGATAACTTTTAATGACTAAAGAGGACGAGGGACCTTCAACCTCGAATTTTTAAATTTTTAATTTTTAACTCTCTATACAAAATGAGAATTAGCTTTTATGCTTTTTTAACTACGTTTATGATTCTTAGAATTCACGAATAAATATTTTGTGCCAGACGTAGTTCACGAATAAGCTCTTTTTTCCAGGCATATATATATATATATATATATATATATTATATCCTGAAAGGTACTGATCCCGGTTTTAAGTATATAGTTCTAATATGCGTAAATAAATTAAAACACGAAAAATATCTTTATAACAAATATAGAAATTTCTTTAAGTGTAATAGAAGGTATATCTTAGCCACCGATCCTTTAAAAAGGAGATTTTTCTATATTAGTTGCTACTTTTGGTGATAATTTTTAATGACTAAAGAGGACGAGGGACCTTCAACCTCGAATTTTTAAATTTTTAATTTTTAACTCTCTATACAAAATGAGAATTAGTTTTTTTGCTTTTTTAACTACGTTGATGATTCTTAGAATTCACGAATAAATATTTTGTGCCAGACGTAGTTCACGAATAAGCTCTTTTTTCCAGGCATATATATATATATATATATATATATATATATATATATATATATATTATATCCTGAAAGGTACTGATCCCGGTTTTAAGTATATAGTTCTAATATGCGTAAATAAATTAAAACACGAAAAATATCTTTATAACAAATATAGAAATTTCTTTAAGTGTAATAGAAGGTATATCTTAGCCACCGATCCTTTAAAAAAGGAGATTTTTCTATATTAGTTGCTACTTTTGGTGATAACTTTTAATGACTAAAGAGGACGAGTGACCTTCAACCTCGAATTTTTAAATTTTTAATTTTTAACTCTCTATACAAAATGAGAATTAGCTTTTTTGTTTTTTAACTACGTTGATGATTCTTAGAATTCACGAATGAATATTTTGTGCCAGACGTAGTTCACGAATAAGTGCTTTGTTCCAGGCATGTTTTTTTTACATCCTGAAAGGTACTGGTCCCGGTTTTAAGTATATAGTTCTAATATGCGCAAATAAATTAAAACACAAAAAAATATCGTTATAACAAATATTGAAATTTCTTTAAGTGTAATAGAAGGTATATCTTACCACTTATCCTTTAATAAAAGGAGATTTTTCTATATTAGTTGCTACTTTTGGTGATAACTTTTAATGACTAAAGGGGACGAGGGACCTTCAACCTCGAATTTTTAAATTTTTAATTTTTAACTCTCTATACAAAATGAGAATTAGTTTTTTTGCTTTTTTAACTACGTTGATGATTCTTAGAATTCACGAATAAATATTTTGTGCCAGACGTAGTTCACGAATAAGTTCTTTTTTCCAGGCATATATATATATTATATCCTGAAAGGTACTGATCCCGGTTTTAAGTATATAGTTCTAATATGCGTAAATAAGTTAAAACACGAAAAATATCTTTATAACAAATATAGAAATTTCTTTAAGTGTAATAGAAGGTATATCTTAGCCACCGATCCTTTAAAAAAGGAGATTTTTCTATATTAGTTGCTACTTTTGGTGATAACTTTTAATGACTAAAGAGGACGAGGGACCTTCAACCTCGAATTTTTAAATTTTTAATTTTTAACTCTCTATACAAAATGAGAATTAGCTTTTTTGTTTTTTAACTACGTTGATGATTCTTAGAATTCACGAATGAATATTTTCTGCCAGACGTAGTTCACGAATAAGTGCTTTGTTCCAGGCATGTTTTTTTTACATCCTGAAAGGTACTGGTCCCGGTTTTAAGTATATAGTTCTAATATGCGCAAATAAATTAAAACACAAAAAAATATCTTTATAACAAATATTGAAATTTCTTTAAGTGTAATAGAAGGTATATCTTACCACTTATCCTTTAATAAAAGGAGATTTTTCTATATTAGTTGCTACTTTTGGTGATAACTTTTAATGACTAAAGGGGACGAGGGACCTTCAACCTCGAATTTTTGAATTTTTAATTTTTAACTCTCTATACAAAATGAGAATTAGTTTTTTTGCTTTTTTAACTACGTTGATGATTCTTAGAATTCACGAATAAATATTTTGTGCCAGACGTAGTTCACGAATAAGTTCTTTTTTCCAGGCATATATATATATATATATATATATATATATATATATATATATATATATATATATATATATATATATATATATATTATATCCTGAAAGGTACTGATCCCGGTTTTAAGTATATAGTTCTAATATGCATAAATAAATTAAAACACGAAAAATATCTTTATAACAAATATAGAAATTTCTTTAAGTGTAATAGAAGGTATATCTTAGCCACCGATCCTTTAAAAAGGAGATTTTTCTATATTAGTTGCTACTTTTGGTGATAACTTTTAATGACTAAAGAGGACGAGGGACCTTCAACCTCGAATTTTTAAATTTTTAATTTTTAACTCTCTATACAAAATGAGAATTAGCTTTTATGCTTTTTTAACTACGTTTATGATTCTTAGAATTCACGAATAAATATTTTGTGCCAGACGTAGTTCACGAATAAGCTCTTTTTTCCAGGCATATATATATATATATATATATATTATATCCTGAAAGGTACTGATCCCGGTTTTAAGTATATAGTTCTAATATGCGTAAATAAATTAAAACACGAAAAATATCTTTATAACAAATATAGAAATTTCTTTAAGTGTAATAGAAGGTATATCTTAGCCACCGATCCTTTAAAAAAGGAGATTTTTCTATATTAGTTGCTACTTTTGGTGATAACTTTTAATGACTAAAGAGGACGAGGGACCTTCAACCTCGAATTTTTAAATTTTTAATTTTTAACTCTCTATACAAAATGAGAATTAGCTTTTATGCTTTTTTAACTACGTTTATGATTCTTAGAATTCACGAATAAATATTTTGTGCCAGACGTAGTTCACGAATAAGTGCTTTGTTCCAGGCATGTTTTTTTTACATCCTGAAAGGTACTGGTCCCGGTTTTAAGTATATAGTTCTAATATGCGCAAATAAATTAAAACACAAAAAAATATCTTTATAACAAATATTGAAATTTCTTTAAGTGTAATAGAAGGTATATCTTACCACTTATCCTTTAATAAAAGGAGATTTTTCTATATTAGTTGCTACTTTTGGTGATAACTTTTAATGACTAAATGGGACAAGGGACCTTCAACCTCGAATATTTTAATTTTCAATTTTTGACTCTCTATACGAAATGAGAATAATTAGTTTTCCTTTTTACTACGTTGAAGATTCTTAGAATTCATGAATAAGTGTTTTGAGCCAGACGTATTTTTGTTATATATATCTATCTTGGAAGGTACTGGTCGCGGTTTTAAGTATTTAGTTCTAATATGCGTAAATAAATTAGAAAATATCTTTATAACAACTATAGAAATTTCTTTAAGTATAAAAGAAGATATTCCTTAGCCCCAGATATATAAAAATGGAACTTTTTATATATTAGTTGTTACTTTTGGTGATAACTTTTAATGACTTAAAGGGACAATGGACCTTCAACCTCGAATTTTTTAATTTTCAATTTTCAACTCTCTATACAAAATGAGAATGATTAGTTTTCATTTTTACTACGTTGAAGATTCTTATAATTCACAAATAAGTATTTTTTGCTAGAATAAGGCCAATTTCCAAAATTTTCTTGCATTTTTCAAAATACTCTTATGCGCATCCATTATCATTAAAAGAATCTTTAATTTTTTTTCTATAAGTCTACCATATAAATCTAAACATAAGTGTGCATTGATTTTTTACTTCATTATATAGTGTATAAATTTTGAAAATATATGCGGAATACAAAATATGAATTTTTTTGGCAATGTCTGTTTTTCAAGAATGTTTTTAAAAATGCTAACACTTTTCAAAAAGCTCCATGCGCATTTCATATCAATTGAAAACCTTAAATTTTTTATTATAAGTTTACCATATGTAAATAAATATAATTGTGCATTTATTTATTAATTTTTTTTGGAGGGGGGATCTATAGTCTTAAAATAATTTTTTCTTCTATTCTGCCCGTTATTTTTTTTATTTTTCTGCATGTTTTTACATAATTTTATGGTCTATAAATTTGAAAAATATTTATGATGTCAAAGAATTATGCACTGTTTTGTGACATACACTTCCATTAACAATTCTGAGAAATTTGGAAGAAATCAGAAAATGAACGCGCATGGAGCATTTTAAAGATTTTTTTTCTTTTTGATAAACAAGTCTTGTTCTTCCATAAAATATATATTTGTGAATTCTAAGTGACTTCAATGTAGTAAAAAAAAAGGATTCATTGCACTCATGTGGTATACAGAGTAAAATATTGAAAATTAAAAAATAACGCGGTTGAAGGTGCCATATCCCCTTGAATGAAACGTTATGGTAATGTTTATGAGTTACATCGTTGGTTATACAGGTAGCCCTTCTACAACACGGCATCTTACAACACGGTTTCGCTCTAACCCGATAAGATAAATTGTGGGAACCCTCGTATAACTCTGCAACCTGTAACACAGTTTCGCTCTAACACGATAAAAAAATTGCGAAAACCTTTGTACGACACTGTACTTCTATAGCACTAGATAACATGATTTTTGTTTAACACATTTAAAAAACTAAATTACTTTAAAGTAATAACGAGAAGGAATAATGAACTATAGTGGCTTTACATGAAAATGTATAAACAAATTATAATTTATTCATTTATAACTCTATAAAATTACAAGAAAACCTTAAGCTTAGCTGAAAATCTTGAATAATTTTTCCTGAATGCAGACCCTTTCCGCTGAAAGAAACCGAAAATTATAAAGGGAGATGTAAAATAGTTTATCTCCATACCGTGAATCTACAATGACCTTGTAAGAACCAGAAAATAAACCAAAATTACAGATTTTTTTAAAGGGGATAGAAGGTGCAAAAAATCTAAATGAAGAAAAAGGTTCTGAAAGTGAAGGTGATATCGTTCAATCGAAAAAACGTTCTTGTTTGATTGTACTGCGCAGTGATGAGGAAGAAATTTATTAAATTAAGGTCGCATTAAATGAAAATAGTATTTTTTTGTTTCTTTTCGTTTTGTTTTATACATACATTTATATTTTTTAATAAAAATTAAGTTGCTTATATGGAATTTTTAATATAATGTTTGTTTTTAATGAGTTTTCGGAACGTAACCCCCTGTTTTGAACTTTCTCTGGGTCTCATATAACACGGTTTCACACAACACGGCATTTTCTAGGAACCTATCTACCGTGTTATAGGAGGGTTACCTGTATTTAACAAGACCGGCCATCTGTGGGGGGGAGGGGGTGCGGCAGATGCTATGCACCAGGGCTACACGATTGAGGGGGACAAACATGATCAAGAACTAAAATAATGTACTCTTGAACATGAATTGATTTGAATGAAACGGATGTAAATAACGCACAAGACATAATGCAGTACATACTAAATAATAATTATAATGAGTTATTTCTAAATGTATTAACTGTGTTAAAACTTTTCTTTACGTTGTCAGTTACTATATCAAGTGCTGAGCGGTCGTTCAGCAAATTAAAATTACTAAAGAGGTCGGTCCAGCATGTGTGCAGACCTCTTAAATGCACTTGTTATATTAAGCATCGAGAAAAAATTGCAAAAAATTGTAATTTTTCTGAAGTAATTAATGTACTAGCAAAAACAAAATCCCGCATTAAATAAACATGCATTAGTAATATATGTTCGTGATTGTAATTTTTTTTACTTTACAAAAAAATTTAGGGCTCGAAATGGTTTCTTGCACCCAGGCCCCTTTATAGAGAATGTCGGTACTTATATTTTAAAAACATAATCTTTTTATATTTAATTATACACTGAAATATTAAAAGCAACAAATATATATTAGCATATAGACATATTTGTTATAATTTTTAATTTAGAATGGCTCTACCAATTGAAATAAATCACATGCTCTTCAAGAAAGTTTCTATTAAAAACAAAAATATTTAATTAAGAAAAATAACTAGTTATTAATCTACAATTAACTTTCACTTGAATTAATATCTCTTTTGATTTATTTTATGAGTTATTAATAGATGCTTTAGAACAAATTAGTAATTTTTGTTTCATATTTTCATGCGTTTGAAAATACTCATGCTTATTTTTACTGTTATAGTTTTAATATTCCCCATATTGGAATGTCGGGTTTTCAATACAGCCTCTGAAAGGGAACGAGAAATTTTTTTTTTCTTTCTGTGTGTGTGTGTGTGTAAGTAAAAGAACCAGGGTCTCCAAAAACTAATTTGTTCGAAGGTAATTTTTCTTAAGAAAACTAAAACACTTGGGAACAAAATTTTGCTCTCTCAAAACAAACTTTTTTTTAATAAAAAATAGATTTTATTATTTAAATTTTTAAAAGTTTCATTACAAATATTTCCAATATATAACACACAATGAAATTAAAATAACGAAAAAAGCCGTACGTATATTTTCAGTTAGCATTGGTTCATCTGGTACTGTTCATCTGGTAATATATTTGTTACTTTCATTAAGTAAGAAAGAAATTTAAACTTTCTTTCTTTATTCTTTTCTTTTTTTGTGTTTGTGTGTGACACACGCACACACTTACTCTGAATTATTGACTTAACACTGATAGTTTACATATACGAGAAAAAAGTTTCATTCATTCATTCCTATATAATCATCAGTAGCCACTGCAACGGTATGAATCAAAACATAGTGTTTCTGAAGGGAATTTCGGTTTCTGGGGAGTAATGCGAGGATTTTCCTATAAGTTTTATATATTGGAGCTTGCAAATGAATATTGCTTTAAAAATCATCTTTACGTGTTAATTTTATAAATGAAAGTCTTTATTGTAATATTGTAAGATTTTTACTGGCGTTATCTATTCAGTATTAAAACTAAAATGTATTAAAAAATTGAGACTTTAGAAGTGCTCAATAAAACTTTATAATCTGACTAGCTGAAAACCCGCACTTCGCTACGGAGTACATTCAAATTAAATACAACGGTCAATCTATGTAATTATTACCATATATATATATATATATATATATATATATATATATATATATATATATATATATATATATATATATATATATATATATATTTATAATAAATACGACAATCAATATATACAATTGATGTAGAAAAAAATATATATATATAAAAAAAATCGTAAGGGATATCTTAGACAAAATAATGTCCAATCGTCTGCCGCATTAGCAAGAAAAAAAATATTTTTTGGCTATTTAGTTCTTATGAACGTGACGATAAATTTATTTAAAGTACCAGAAAAAGAAGGTCACGTGATCAGCATTTAATAAATTAAATTCTAAAAATTAATCTTTAAAAATTCACCAAAAATCAGAAAATAGAGGTAAAGATTCGAAAAAGATTTCATTTTAAAGGAATTTTTATGATCTTTCTTGTGATATAAATTTTATAACCCTCAAATTATTATTTTAAATGCAAACTTAAAAGAAGTTACTAAAACAGCTTAAAAATTTAATTAAAAAAAAATCTAAGAAGAATTTTTCAAAAATCTCTGTTAGTGCACCCCTACACCATAAGAAGAATCGCCATGCAAAATTTCAGCCCTTTGGGTCCAGCGGTTTGGTCTGTGCGTTGTATGTCAGTCAGTGAATGAGTCAGTTACGGAACTGTTTTATATATATAGATTATCAAATATTTAATTACAGCACTTATTAAACATTACGATTCATGAATATTTGTGACCGACATTTCGATGCAAATTAGAATATTGCCTATCTCTTATAGCATGAATTTGAAAAAGAATAAAAGGGATAAAACGAAAGTGAACTTAAATTTGAAATTACTCAAGATGAGAGAGCTATTTTAAATTTATTTGACTTGTAAAAATATAGTACAGGAAGGTTTTCTGGGTAATCTCTGAAAATCAGCGAATTTATAATAGTTGAATTAAAGACGCTTTTAAAAATGTCTGTAAAGAAACAAATTTCGGGTTTACACAGAACTTGGTATTAGGCAATGGTACTATGGTTGTTTAGATGAAAAAGTAATTACACAGTTTACTTAACAATGTATGCTGGAGGTCGCAAGATGTTAGTCTGTATAAATGTCGCGGAGAGTTTCAGCTTAATTTTTATTTTTAAGTTTCAGTGTTTTATGGTTCTTAAAAAATTCCTTGTGGCAGACTTCCTGCTAGTTCAAAAACAAACTAATTATTTGGCAAAATGTTGAGAATTTAAGGTACATGACTAAGTTATATGACTTAAACGACTGACTCAAGCAAGGACTAACTATGCGAAGTTAGATGTTTTCTCAAATTTTAACGCACATTATAAAGGAAAAAAAGAGACCTGCATAATAAATATAAAAGTCATCAGAAAGAATATAGGAAGATTCCTGCATAAATGTTTGGACGTTACATTTCATAGGTATATAACAAGCTATATCAAGTTGATACATACGAAAATCCCGATTTTCCGTGCTAATACACGATGTGCTTAAAAAAACTGAAAGCGTGGATAGTTCAAATCGGCCCACTATAACTTAAAAGGAACAATCAAGCTATTTTAAATATAAACTACATGTGGTAATTTATGTGTGTTTAATTAAAATAGTGATAAAACTTATATATAATGTCATTGTTTTTTCAGCTTGAAAAAGTTTGTTTTATTCCTTTGTTTATACGAAGCCTGTTGACATTTAATTGGACAATTTCTACTTCACTTTTAAACTTTTATGGAATGCACGGATAATTCAGCTTCTAATAATTAGGGGTTCAGTATTTGAAAAGTCTGAAAAAGGTTCTTGAACATTTCTAACTTATCCTCTCATTATTTTCAAAATAAAATTTTCTTCATTTGCTTTAGCACTTAATGTTTTATTCTCAGGCATAGTTTATAGTTTTTCCTTTATTCTTTTTTTCAATATTAAATAAAGTATATGTCTACGTAGTATGTCTAAGGGGGTATTTTCTCCCTTATTTTTCTAAAAAATAATTATTTTATAAGAAAAATAAATCTTTATTGTTTCTGCCGCATTAATATTATGCATAATTACAATGGATACATAAATATTTAACATTGTAAGGGATAGGCAGCGTATGGCATTTTGGGAAAATCCACTATACGGTTAATACTCATTTCCATGACAATATGAATTGTTACCGTCAAATGCTCATCTCAAAACACTAATTGTTTAAAACGAAAATTCAACCTCCAGATAGAATCCTAATGTGCCGTTTATACCGATTCATATTAAAGTCACGGTTGCTAGCAGTTTAAAACAAAGCTCGTTTTAATTCCCACTGCTATTACGTTTAAAATATCAAATCTTACGTTGACAGACAAATTATCCCCCGTAGAATCCCAAAATATGTAATATTAATTTAAGCAGGTTGAAACGCTACCTTGAACACAGTATCCGTAGGATCTCAGCATAAACTTGAAGAGAAAATGGATGCCACCTATTAAAATCGATTAAAATTGCTGCCCATTTGTTACACAAAAAGCTTATTATTTATGTTGCAGGCCTACAATCAATTTTCATCGTATCTTTCACGACTCGGTATTTAATGGAACTCTTAACAGTGCCCGACTTGACCTCGTGGTTCAAATGCTCTCTATTGAGAGTTGTACGCTGTCTTATTCCAAAATAATTTCAGTAGGTGGAGAAAAAATGGATCTCTTCTTTGTTATTCAGAGAGCGTCGGACTACTTGCTATTGTCTATTGACACACTGGAACGCTGTGGGTAAGCTAGAGAGCGAATGGGGGATTTCCACTTCAATAACTCCGTCGCCATATTTAGCCACCGTAAAGGAAACTGTACATTGTTAGGAAAACATGGTCAATAATTTCCAATAAATTAAAAATTTAAATTTAGCATATTAAATGTACATAGAAATATTCTAAACAAACGAGAACATCAGAATTTTGACAATTTCATTTGTTGTGGAGGTACTTTGGTAGGGTGTCCATTGCTTTAAATGTTTACTCGTTCAAATACAGTCGAACCCCGTTATAACGAACTTCAAGGGATTTGTTCGCTATATCCGACCCGTTAAGAAAAATGCTAGAGTTCGCAAAATATATAACTCATTAGTTGCTATGTATATTCAATAATGATGTATTAAAAGAATGATAAAAATCTATTAAAATTATCAATAATGAATTAAATTGACTAAAATCGATTACATTATACTGGCACAATATTAATTAAATTAACTAAAAATGAAGACAATTGGAAATAAATTAATTTTACCTTTAATTGTTGCTCACTGTTTTGATACAGAAATAATTGGTAATCTTCTGCTGACGTAATGCCGATTTAAAAAAAAAAATTATGAATTTCTTTGTCCAATACGTGAAATGACTTCAACACTCTTTCTTCCACTGTTTGTGTAGACGAAAACTTATTAATTACACTCATCGTTGTTGTAGCATCTGAGATCGTGGGGATTTCGTCATTTATGTACTCCTCTTCATCAGCATCAGAAGCAGAATCTTCGATTTCAGAATGATTCATTTTAATTTCTTCCCCAATATCTTCATCGGTCTGATTTTCACATGTAATGACTTCATCGTCACATATTTCGAACAACTAACTGCACGCCACGATCTGAGAATGATGAAATTTTGTGCTTTTCTATCCACATCGTGTTAGGTAAATCTTCATCATCTTCTTTTTCAGCATTCTTTGCTTCTTCAACATTTGTTGTATCTTCAACATTCTTAAAAAGTTAAAAAAAAAAAAAAAATCAGTTCTCGACTGAAAAAAAGGTTTGTTATAGCCGATTCTTAAGATTTCGGAGGTTCGCTATAAAAGGATAAATTAACATTAAATACAATATGAAAACGGCGGGACCAGAATTTTCGTTTGTTATATCCATGAGTTCGTTATATACCGTGTTCGCTATAATGGGGTTCGACGGTAGCATAAATTTACAACTTGAGTATACTATTAATAATTTACTTTTAAGTTTAGGGGTAAAATTAGGCTTTACCATGATAATTTCTCTTAGTCTAAATAGCTGTAGGGAAAATGAAATTTTCATAGATATAGTAAAGACTAAGAATAGATAACACAAAGTAAAATTTGTTTAAAATAATGCATAGTACAAGGACGTAAGCAAATTTTCTTAGAATCAAAACTAAGCCCTAATTTTTTAGTTATTTTATAAGGTTCTTTTTCCTTTATGTTCCCAACAATGTATACAAATACTTATTATAATTATTTGAAATGTTTAAGCAATGATTGGGATGATCTATAAATTATTAAGTTTAAATACAATTCTGTTAATTTATATCAAATCAATATGGTAAAAAGGGAAAAACCATCATTCATTATTGTCACAATGCTTTTTGAAATTCCTACGCTTTTTTGCAAAATAATAAAAATTAAGAACTGATTATTGAAACAATTTGAAACGTGCGAGTGACGTAATTTCTATATTTTAAGTTTTGTCATTATAATTTTAAAAGTGTATATCTTTAACGGTGACTGCTCGCTATTTATAAAAAACCAGTCCCTGAAGCTAACTTTAGATAGTTAGATTTTCTTAAGTTAGGTATGAAAATATTCATATTCTATAATTAAATTTTATTTGTTTGAAAAAAAAACAGCATTCGAGTTAACATCAAACATAAAAACTTTCATGCTGAAGCCAACTACGAGATAACTCGTACGTTAGTTTTAATAGAAAATAGCAACAATGAATATAATCGAAATGGGCTTCTGGTGCAAACTTTCAACTACGAGATAACTCGTACGTTAATTTTAATAGAAAATAGCAACAATGAATATAATCGAAATGGGCTTCTGGTGCAAACTTTCAACTACGAGATAACTCGTACGTTAGTTTTAATAGAAAATAGCAACAATGAATATAATCGAAATGGGCTTCTGGTGTAAACTTTCAACTACGAGATAACTCGTACGTTAGTTTAATAGAAAATAGCAACAATGAATATAATCGAAATGGGCTTCTGGTGCAAACTTTCAACTACGAGATAACTCGTACGTTAGTTTTAATAGAAAATAGCAACAATGAATATAATCGAAATGGGCTTGTGGTGCAAACTTTCAACTACGAGATAACTCGTACGTTAGTTTTAATAGAAAATAGCAACAATGAATATAATCGAAATGGGCTTCTGGTGTAAACTTTCAACTACGAGATAACTCGTACGTTAGTTTTAATAGAAAATAGCAACAATGAATATAATCGAAATGGGCTTCTGGTGCAAACTTTCAACTACGAGATAACTCGTACGTTAGTTTTAATAGAAAATAGCAACAAGAATATAATCGAAATGGGCTTCTGGTGCAAACTTTCAACTACGAGTTATTTCGTAGGGGGAAGTCGGGTTATGAACTGCATAGTTTCCAACTATATGCTATAAACAGTAACTAATAATTGCTAATTATTTGACTTGATTATTTACATAAACTTATAAAGAGAAATTTTCACTCATTATTGACATTTTATTAATGACTAGCGGCCCGTCCCGACTTTGTCCGGGTTGAACAAAATATTATACCAATAAATTTCCAGTTGATAGCCAATAAATTGTAAATCTTTTTTTACCTTAATAATAACCTAAATAATTCCTTAAATTAATTTTATGTTAGTTAATAATTAAAATAAATTTTTTAAAAGAAAAAGGCGTGCCGGAGAACGGCTAGGTTCGAACCGCTAGAGTCAGAACAGAAGCCCACCGCGATAGCACCGCGATAAGGATCGTTGAAATCTTCGGAACAAAAAGCGGTAGAAGACAGTAGCGGAAACAATGGAGATTGTTAGGATTAAGTCCCTAACTTTATTTCTACTGATCAGGTATACATGATATATAGCCTATGTCCATCTGGAATACTGTACCTTTCAAACAGTGAAAGAATTTTTCAAATAGGTACAGTGGTTCTGAAGATTACCCTCCACGTACAAAATCGCTCTCTCTTTATATATAAGTATAGATAAAAATGTGTAAATAAGTCAGTTTCCTCTTTATGTTATCTTCTTTTAAACTTTTCAGCACGATGGAAATCACTGCAATACACTATTTAAAAGAAACAAGATTTTTCGTTTCAAAGCCACTAATTTTTTTGTTTTGTTTTTGTAATTGCTTCTAAAGGTTGGTTAAAACCGTACGATATAATAGCGGGATTTCTACAATGGTAAATAAAATATTTTTTAATTATAAGTTGATATTTGATATTTGTGATAGATTATGAATGTAAGTATGTTTGTAAATTTAGAAAAACACATTTATACATACACACAAACACCTATGAGTATCAGTGTGTGTACTATAATCTCCAAAACACGCTTATTGAAATGAATTTTGGACTTTCTGACTCAGAAGCATTCACTTTCGTCAGTAAGATTTCATTTTCTCTCATATCCTTTCCCATACAAATTCCTGCCTCTCAAAACCTTTTCCTAAATATTACTACATAAACAAAAATGAGACAAAAATAACTACCAAACATCATTTGTAATTTTTTTTCACGAGTATAATCTTAATAATGACATTTTTTTGTTGTGAAACAAATATGTGAATTTTTACTTTCCCAGCGCCGCCTTCTCCTCTGAAATCGGGCCAAAACTGTGGATATTGATCTACTGATACTGTTAAAATCAAATAATTTCAAGAAATTAACACGCAAGGTATTTCAAAAAGGCGTATGGACCATGTGTCATAATTTTATGTGTTCACGACTTATGTTAAAGTAATGCTCAAATGAAGGGACAGATACGTGGCAGAAATAGAGGAAACTTCGAAGTTTACCCTCTTTATGGGGCTCAAAGTAAAATTAACAGTTTTTGGTGCATTCAGCTTTTTCCTTCCTGAAAATAAAATGATTTCCCTTTTATTCTGTATGAATGTGAAACAAGTTGAATATGTTATATACCACAATTATGTTTTACGTAGTTTTAGTCTGGATAAATGAATTTTTAGCAAATAGAAAAAGTTTCCATGTCCAAAGAAAACCTTTTAGAACGCAAGGTGAGGTGTTCCTTAACGTCTTCAAATGGATTTCCTTTTATATATTCATCAATAATTAATCAGTATTTAGCTTATTGGTAAATGGTCGAAAGAAGGAAATAAAAGGTGTCGGCATCATTCTGTTTTTCAGATTATAAATTAATGAATCCTAAAAAGAATAAAAATACTAGATTTGATATTTCAAGCAATATATATATATATATATATATATATATATATATATATATATATATATATATATATATATATATATATATATATATATATATTTTTTTTCAACCGAAAACATTTGCTCATTATGTATTGCAACTCTCTCCCTTTTTTTAAAAGAATTAAAATTTATTTCTGATGTTGAATACACAGATGTTATAATCTAAAAATCTCGGATCTGGTAAGACAATAGATGTCAATTTAATAATGTGCATATTTATTTTACCTCATTAACAATGTTTGCTTTTGGAATGAGGTATTTTTGTTATGTTGCTAAAAATCTAAAAATACCTTTATTGCCCTAGTAAAACGAATGTTCGTATATAATCCAACAGAACCTCTATTTATGTTTACACAAATGTATAATAATACAAAATATTATAACAAATATTCAATTAAGTTAATTAAACACCAAAATCTTCCCAACTTAAAATATAAAAAACAGTTGTTGTGTTTGTGAATTATATACAACAAAGAAATTAATTATGATCACAAATCAGATATATAAAAATAACAATATTAACAGCTTTCCATAACAAAGCAGTATTTTTTTAAAATAACTGTAAATAAATTTTTTTCGGTAAAAATATCGCTAAAGAATCCTCGGTACCTATTCATAAAAAAATCTCTAATATTTTGAACTAAAACTAATCCTACATAAAAATTTCAATCAATTATAGGTAGATCTTTGATATTTGTGATCGATTATGAATGTAAGTATGTTTATAAATTTAGACAAGCACATTTATACATACATACAAACTCCTACGAGTATAAGTGCGTGTGCTACAATTGCTAAAACGCGTTTCTTGAAATGAATTTTGGACTTTCTGACTCAGAGGTATTCATTTTCGTCAGTAAGATTTTATTTTCTCTCATATCCTTTCCCATACAAATTCCTCCCTCCCAAAGCCATTTTCTAAATACTACCCCATAAAGAAAAATGAGACGAAGATAATTGCAAAACATCATTTGTAAATGAGAAGAGATTTGACAGATTTTTCTGCACATTATTAAATTTTTGATGGTTCAAATCCATTTCTTTAGGTTTAATGAGCTTCATGGATTTAACTGATTAAACATTAGCTTCAAAGTCTTCAGAACCAATTATTCAAACAATTTTTAACTTTTTTTAATGGTCAAAAAAGAGAGAACATTGTTGTATTTCCCAATTCACCTTCGAGTTTCCACAATACGTGACCAAACATGGGACTAAGAGGCCAACCTCGAATTTGAGATTCTTCCTGCTAAACAGTCATACCTCCCAATTTCTGTCAATTAATCTCGCGTAATGATACTTTAATAGCGCACGATTCGGCAGCAACAATTGTCTTTACTTCTTTTGTGAGACGGTGTGTGGTTTCCAGCCTCGCCTCACATAGAGGATAATTTTGTATTCCAACCTCAATCTACCATATATCGTTGAAAAGCGTAAAATTTGAAGATGTGCTCCAGATTGAGAGTTCAAAAAAGTGAATTAGACTGCATGAGAACAAGGAAAGACTAAAATAGGCCTTGCTAGAGGGCTTATAATTATTTTAGGAGAGTAAAATGAAGATTATTTTTAAAGATTTTTTAATACCCTAATTTTTAACGAAACTCTCCGGTAGATATTATCCTCTATTTTTAAGATGTTTTAAATATACGTATTCATTAATAATGCGTTATATACCGCATTTGTATTTTTCGATAACATTGTATCATTTAAAAAGTTAAAATAGCAATTAATGTTAAAATTCATCATATAATTGAAGTAGTTTTATTCTATTTAACACTCAATGAAAGTTTTTTCCTTATTTATTTCAGTTATTTTGTGAGATCCCGTATTTCTGAGATTTATCTCTTCTGAGATTTATCTGAGATTTATCTCTATGTGTATGTGTGTGCGTGTGTTTGGATAAGTATGTAGTATATGTGTATTGCAACTTCAGCATTTTCAGCAAAAACATCAGATTTTTTTTCGCGTTGAAAATATTATAGTCACTTCTTTTAATTTTACCTAGTAAATTCCGTCTAATTTTTCCCCTTGTAATCTATATATATAAAACAGTTCCGTAACTGACTCATTCACTGACTGACATACAACGCACAAACCAAACCGCTGGACCTAAAGGGCTGAAAATTTGCATGGCGATTCTTCTTATAATGTAGGGGTGCACTAAGAAAGATTTTTGAAAAATTCTTCTTAGATTTTTTAAAATTAAATTTTTAAGCTGTTTTTAAGCTGTTTTTGTTGCATTTAAAATAATAGTTTGAGGGTTATAAAATTTATATCACGAGAAAGATCATAAAAATACCTTCAAAATGAGATCTTTATCGAATCTTTACCTCCCTTTTCTGATTTTTGGTGAATTTTTAAAGATTAATTTTTTTAAAATTTAATTTATTAAATACTGATCACGTGATTTCTTTTTCTGGTACTTTGAATAAATTTATCGTCACGTGCATAAAAACTAAATAGACAAAAGTATATTTTTTTCTTGCTAATGCGGCAGACGATTGGACATTATTTTGTCTATAAAAATATCCCTTACGATTTTTTATAAATATCTTTTTTTTTACATCAATTGTATACATTGATCGTCGTATTTATTATAAATATATATATATTTATATTTTTTGGCATTAATTGCATACATTGACCGTTGTATTTAATTTGAATGTACTCCGTAGCGAAGTGCGGGTTTTCAGCTAGTCTTTTATATTTTTTGGCCGTAATCATTATTTAAGCCTCAATTTATTAAAATCCTATAAAGCATGGGATCTAATGCCATTCAGTTTTTCCTTTTTTATTGGCCTGGAAAGTTTTTTAAGAGTTATTTTAAACGGAACTCAAATTTAAGAAGGCTTTTAAGACCCGAAAGAACAATCTCTTAGCATAGAAGCTTAGAAAAATGAAAAAAAATGTGAAGAACGATGCGAAAATCGTGAATGTATAAAAAATAACTTTTTTATTATATTATTATTGCCTTTAAGAGATATTTGTCATTTATTTACACTGTTCTTTGACAATTTACCAACTACAATGAAACCTTGTTTATCCGGACTAACTGGGACAATAGGCAATCCAGATAATATGGGTAATAAGCAAAACAAAATCCTTAATTAAGCAGACTTACCGTTTATTATGATAACAAACTATGTTTTGTAACAAAATTACATAGTTTTGTTTACAAGACATTAAGAAATATAAAAATAACTTTTCACATCATTTCTTAACAAAGAATTGGAAAGTCTAGTAAAGCTTTCTTAAACTAAACAAATTTTTACTATCATAAGATATTGTAAAAGGTGCGCCCATAAAGTAACCGGACATTTTTTTATAAATAAGAAAAATATTTCTCACCTTCAAATAAATTTATCTCCTTCAAAATAATCACCAAAGGAGTCTATACAATTTTCCCAACGTTTCTCCAAGTCATCGAAACACTGTTTATAGGCTTCGGAACAAACCGTTCGCAAAATACGCGTAACATTTGATTTAATGTTCGAGACGTTTTCAAATCTCTGTCCTTTCATGGTCATCTTCAGTTTCGGAAAAAGGAAAAAAAATCAGCTGGCGATAAGTCGGGAGAATATGGCGGGTGATTTATCACTGTAATTGAATGCTTAGCAAGATATTGTTGTACAGAAATTGCTGTACGGGGCCTACCATTATCGTGTAAAAGAAAACATTGCCCAGAATCAAACAGTTCCTTCCTAACTCGCCTTATCCCGTTTCTTAATCGTAAAAGTACCCCCTCGTAAAAATACTGATTAATTGTTTGATTTTCAGGAACAAATTCGGAGTGAATAAGTCCTTTGTAACCGAAAAATGCAATCAGCATCACCTTAGAATTTGATTTTAAGAATGAATTTTCTCCACATTTTCTTCATCCTTTGAAGTTGACGGGCGTCCTGTCTTTGGTTCATCTTCAATGCTTTCTCGCCCACATTTAAAGTGGTTGTACCACTGATACACTTGTGTTCTTGATAGCGATGCATAACTATATACTGTTGGAAGCCTCTTTAAAGTTTCAGTAGCAGATTTACCTAATTTGTAACAAAATTCAATGTTACAACGTTGTTTCATTCCGAAGCAAATCTTTTTGTACAATGCCTTCTCAGTAAAGGAAAATTACTACGGAGTTTTGATATGCAAACGACTAAATAACCAGTTTAAACTGGCTTTAACAAGAGTTGAGATGTCCCTCTTTCTAGCCAGGTGATTATTCTTTCACTTTTTTATTTTATTGTTTGATCTTTTAATTTGACCGGTTACTTTATGGGCGCACCTTGTACAATCTTTGCAGGAACTGTACATTGAATCAAACTAAAAGGCGGATATTTGGCGTTATACTTATAGTTAAGTTCTTGTTATCATAGTTAAAAATTATTTAATGTAAACATTAAATAAAATTGTCTACAAATCTGATCTTGATTATCCGGAAATCCAGATAAACGAGGTTTTACTGTATATCTGAAAACTGGGGTGGCGCAATAGCTATCATACAAATAATATTTCCTTATACTTTGTAAAAAAACAATTTATCTACTGAATAACTCCATTATATTTTCATTTGTTTAGGATTAATTATCAAATGAATTTCTATACATTTCAACGTAAACATGGAATAAAATCAATGTTACGTAGTCTTTCGATTTTTTAAAATTTTTCTTTCATTAATTCACCATGAATTTTTTAAATCTTATATTATTTGCTTTTCTGCAATTAATACGTGGTATATTTCATAAAGAGTTTTGAGAAATTTTTTGATTAGTGACGTAACAGAATAGTTTTTCGGGTGTTTTATTCACTTTAGAATAAGTTTTGCGACAGATCTACACTTTGATCTAAAGGAAACTACTCATTATTTATTCTCTTCGTAACCTTATTACAAAGTTTTTAAGATTTACCCGAAAAGCATTAGAACTAAGCTGAGTAAAATACATTAAACAGAATAGTTTTGAAATAAAAAATCTGTGATGTTTTTAATACTTGGAATTTTAGAAAATGCTATTATAAATATGGTATTTTCTGAAAAATTTTAAACCTGTATTAAAAAGATGTAATTAGTCGGGAATTTGATTGTTTGACATTTTGAGAACGGAAAAATGCCCCATCATCTGCAATGTGTGGCGCTTTAAGTATCTAAAACTTAATGATAAAAATAAAAGAGTTAAAATGAAAATAATCCTTCATATAATCTAAAACTGATCGATAGATTTTCTCTTTAGTGTTCAGAGATTTTAAGAAACATTTTTCAGAGGTAATTTTCAATTAAAGAATGGTACAACATGAACAGATAATGAAATTTAGTATCAACTAATTTATATAGGATGCAATTCCTAGAGTGTTATTTTTAAGAAAAAATGTAATCATTTACTCAACGGTAATAGTTTTATTTTCTTTAACCTCTTTGCCACTGGAAAACACTCCATACAAAGATTCAAATAAAATCTAAGTGCTGCCTTGAAAGAAGTGCCAACAAGCAGCAGTATATCTATCGACAACTCTAATAAAAATTAAGTTAGTATTAAGTAATGATTAATAGGTAATTACCTTTAAACAGTGGTTCCTAAACTGTGGAACGCGACCCCCTTGCGGGTCAAAAGTGTTTTCTGGAGGGGGGGGGGTTCAATCTGAGTTCAATTTTAATAACTTTTTACCGAATTTCACAGAAAAATTTGTCAATATTTATTACCATGAAAGTACACGGCAGTGATGCCTTTAAAGGGAAAAGTCTCTTTCAAAAAGCAAACCTAGTTTGTTAAGATTGCTTTAATTTGGTGATAAATAAAAATCTCGGTTACTTACTATGCACAGTACTTATTTTACTTACTACATACAAAAACTTACTATCTACAAATTCTGAACCTCAGTTTGTCTTTCGTCATTCCTGGACAAGGTTACGGTAAAGAACCTATTTGGTGGAGCCTATTCAAATATAAAAGATTAGCTGAATACCCGTGCTTCGCTACCGAGTACATTCAAATTAAATACAACTGTCAATGTATGCAATTAATGCCAAAAAATATATATATTTATAAAAAAATCGTAACGGATATTTTTATGGACAAAATAATGCAAAAGAAAATATTCAAATTAAATACAATGGTCAATGTATGCAATTAATTTGTATGTTTAATATCCATAAAACATACTAATTTGAATTAAATTCTTAAAAAAACTTCTATCTCAATTAGTATAGTGGTTAAATTTTATCTGTTACCGTATTTTAATATTTTTTTGTCAATTTATTTCGTTGTTATGCACGTGAAGCAAAATTAATTTGAAGTATCACAAAAAGAAAAGAAACCACAAGATCAGCATTTAATAAATTGAATTCTAAAAATAAATCTTTTAAAATTCACCAAAAATCAGAAAATTGAGGTAAAGATTCGAAAAAGATTTCATTTTAAAGGAATTTTTATGATCTTTTTCGTGATATAAATTTTATAACCTTCAGATTATTATTTTAAATGGAAACTTTAAAGAATGTTACAAAAACAGCTTAAAAATTTAATTTTAAAAAATCTAATAAGAACTTTTCAAAAAATTTTCTTACTGCACCCCTTACACTATAAGAAGAATCGCCATGCAAAATTTCAGCCCTTTAGGTCCAGCGCCAACGGTTTGGTCGGTGCGTTATCAGTCAGTCAGTTACAGAACTGTTTTATATATATAGATAGGAATGATAGGACCGTAAAAACAGTAGGTATAAGAGACCAAAATGGCGATATGAAAAACAATGAGGATGAAATTGAATGTATATTTGTAAGATTCGATTCACAAGAATCGAACTTTTGAGTGAATGAATTAAAGAAGCTGCTTGAGATATGCTAATTTCGGCATACGCGCTTAGTATAAATACCATGCAGCGTCATTAATAAAAAATGTTGTTAAGGTTGATAGATAAGCGAGAGGGAGCTACGAGGGTATGCAGCTCCAGTACTATCCGGGGCTAGTGCTTAGGGTGCCCAAAGTTTACGTGGCAGTACTGCTGGTTTGACTCTCTGCTGGTTTGTGAGTATTTGAAATGTGTATTTCTATTGAATATTAATATATATATATCTGTAGTACGTATGAATCTTGTTGTTAAAAGCGAAGCCTACATGTGCAAGAATATTCAATAAACACTGTTTCATGTATAAACTGTGTTTGTATCAAATTCATTTAGAGTGCCACTTCAAATTATATACACCCAAGTCTGGGTAGAAGTGAGCTATTTACTCTATATATTAACCGCCCATCTCTTTCAAAAGAAAGATGTTTATATTTTTGAACATGCTTTATGTGCTTAATAGTTAAGCTTATATTGTTTGTAAAAGTGCTATTTTGAAATTTAAAGTTAAGTTTATAGCTCTTGTTTGTTGTTTATACTTGAAAGTAAATTTTCTATTAATTGTAGTTATGGATATATTTGAGTTTTTCTCGTGTATTGAGCTATGAGGCTTTTTAACTTTGCTGTTTTCAATTATGTAAGAAATGTAATTTAATTGCTGAAGTTTGTAAGCCATCGCACGACTAGTCATCAGTCATTACTTACCGTATACCTTCGGACATGGCCGGTATTGCTTTTGGATTGTCTTTCATCATTCTCTGTTGTTAATTTTCGTTGTTACTATTGAAGTTTTTTGTATTTTTACTGTCATATAATTCTGAATTCATGCAGTAGGTGCAACATTTTCTCGAGGTTCTGTACTGTTTTCTTCTTGCTTTTACATACCCGTGACTAAGCGATAAATATTTCATAATGAATTCCTAACATTCATTAGTAACCAGTATGGAAAGAAAATGTTCTCCATTTCTTACAAATTTCATTTTTGTTAAATTACACATTTAGTTTGAAATTTAAATTATGGATAATGAATTTTACTTTTTTCTTCTTTGTCTTAAAAGGTATTTTTAATGAAAACATGCAGGGTGCAAATGAGTGGTGGGTTGTAGGATACGTGGAAACAGTGAGACGGGGTGTTGACGGGGGTCACGATTCGAATATGGTTGGAAAACAGTGCCTTAAAATGTCTATACATAACAAAATTTCTGAGCCTGCTTCTCTGCAATTCAATACACAAAACTTCCTGAACAGGAACTCGTCTCTAAAACAGGGCCTCATCTGTAAGAATATGGTTCCTATAAGCAGGGTCCGATTTAGAAAATTCTTGACTACAGGCACAACTCGGGATGGGAGCCCCCTAACACTGATGTGGGCGTAAAATTTCTAAAATTGACACATACACACACAAAAAAAAAAAAAAAAAATCATGAATCATTGTGAAAGTACCATTTTACCAATAATTGGCTATTTGAAGTGTAGAAGCCTAGAACATTATCAAATAACAAAAAAACAATACAACATGTTAACTTCATCATTTAAACACCAATACAATGTAACCAGAAAAACTTATTAATCCCTTATATACACTATAACATACATATGATGAACTATACATATAACTACACATATGATGAATCAATCAAATTTGAAAGGATATATTAAAAAAAATGCTATTAAAAAAGGTTAAAAAAAAATTGAATTGGGAATTTTTTCTTTTTTTTCCTTTTAAAATTAAAATTTTTGGGGGCCCCCTACCGCCGAGCCTACCAGGCCTAATGGAAAATCAGGGCCTGCCTATAAGAGACATTAGTAAAATCGAGCCAGGGTTATTATGTAAGGAATTTACAGGATTGTTCTCCATGAGCTGTCATACGGTGATTTTCATTACGTTGGCACAAATATTTGACGAATGTCAGAAGGCCATCTTTTGATCATCCTGGAAACAAAATATGTAATTATAAAGTTGCCAGACTTGGTGCAAAATTTCCCCCCCCCCCCTCGCTCTCCAAAAAGTGATTAAAAACATTACCGGCCGCTTATCGTAACTACAGCCATTTTTAATCACATTTCATAATGTATATAGTTAAGATAAAAAATAACGGATACAACTACTTTTCAGGGTGTAAATGACAGTATGCATAGGCAACTTCCATTGATGGTGCTTCAAGGGTAAAATCTACTACAGCCTTTTTTTCAGCTAGTAAAAGATGATTATCTGAGAAACCATTCAGAGTAACTGAGCCTAGTAATCGCGCTATTCTCGTAAAATCTACAACTCCAGAGAGCGCACCGCCTTGTTGACTTTCAGTCATTGTATCAAACTCGTGATGCAAGGTTTCTGACCCAACGCCACTTAATTCCTATTCAATTTTCGTAGCCTTTTTTTTACACCTTACGCTGTCAGACCTTGTTTGCGGGGATCACGTACAGTCAGCAAAACGTGCGAAATAGGCGGGACCCATTATTCTCCGCCACCCTTGATATCGAACAACACCTCCACGTCGTATTATTTCCCTCATCTTCGCCTCGAATCGAAAAAGATGGTGTGTAATTAAAGATCGAAGATGCTCAGATTTTTTTTTTCGGCAGAGGTTACTTTTTTTATCGCTTCCCTCTCTTCGTATCTTTGTTGCGGTTTACGCAAAAGGAGAATGGAGAACCTGCTCCTCTGTCCTGCGTATTAATTTGGCAATCAGAGATTGGCTAACTCGGGAGCTTCGATTTATGGTTGAGAGAAATGGATAGCATACGATATTAATTAGATAAGTTCCGTATTCCGAAACCTTCATCTGATAAAAGCACAATACTACCCGAGACGTACAGCTTGGTATGGTTTATTTCAAGCAACCCTTTAATTTTGCACCTGGGGAGAGCTGGGGGCCCCGTCGACAGCTATAGGTCAAATAAAAAGCAATTTTTTCCCCCGTATTAAAGTTTTTAAATTTAAATTGCTATGTTTGTTTTATCGAATTTCGGAGACAGGGCGATCAATCAAGGAGTGATGATGGGTGCTTAATTAGCTATAGTAAGTTTTTGTTATCAGGAATTCGTATCTTTGTTGTGGTTAACGCGCAAATATTGAGAAAAGTGATAAATGAATTTAAAAGTTAATAATTATAGTAAATTTGGAAGCTACAGTTTACGATTAACAGAAGTGGATTATGTATACTATTAATCACATACATTATATCCCAAATAAACTACTAATTATCTGTTACTCTCTAAGTAGCATAATTATAAAAATAACTTAAGGTGCATTTTGAAAGCCCTATTTATAATGTTGTGCAGTTTTCCAAATTACGGCAGCACAACTTACCGTAATATTTATTTTTTGTAGCCTATCTATATTAGAAAACTATACTTTAACTACCTGAAATTGTACTTGAACTGAAACTACCTGTAACTACCTGAAATTGACCTTTAACTACCTGAAAACTATACTTTTACTACCTGAAATTGTACTTTAAGTACCTGAAACCCTTCTTATATAGAGGATTTCACCTGTGGAAGGGAGAAAATCAAACAATAGCACATGATAATTTGTGGTATACACCTCACAAATCTTCATAATACATCACTATGTTCAGATATATTACGAACACTATGTATTGCTGGGCAATGAAAAATTTATTACTTTCATACTTTGCCCTCGAGGAAAATTTTTACATTGTTACATAAACGTGATAATGATAAACAATTTGTCAAGAAAATGCATTACTACTTTTTATTTTTTAACACGTTATAGGCACAAAAAATATTCATTAAGAACAAATAGAACACTCAGACAGAAAAATGTTGTATTACATTGCGTACAGACAGTCCCTGATTTTCCATTAGGCCAGGTAGGACCGGGCCTAGGGGTCCTCGAATGTTGCTCCCCCCCCCCCCAAAGTTTAAATTTTAAAAGAAAAAAAAGAAAAAATTCCCAATTCAAATTTTTTTTATTTTGCCTTTTTTAATAGCAATTTTTTGTATATATCCTTTCAAATTTGATTGAATGATTGGTTCATCATATGTATAGTTATATGCACAGTTCATCATATGTATGTTATAGTGTATATAAGGGATTAATAAGTTTTTCTGGCTGCATTGTATTGGTGTTTTAATGAAGAAGTTAATATGTTGTATTGCTTTTTGTTATTTGATAATGATCTAGGCTTCTGCGCTTCAAATAGCCAATTCTTGGTAAAATGGCACTTTCACAATGATTCATGATTGTTTTTTTGTGTGTGTCAATTTTGGAAATTTTTCGCCCACATCAGTGTTAGGGGGCCCCCATCCCGAGTTGTGCCTATAGTCAAGAATTTTCTAAATCGGGCCCGGCGTACAGACAAAATAAAATAAAGTCCACTTATCCATTGAAGAATCAGACATCTCGAAACGAAAGCGTTGAAACGTATTACTTAGAGGAGAAGTACAACCGTAAGCCGTTAAAAGTTTGAATCTAGATGGTAAATACATTTGTCTCAGCTTTTTATAGGCTGTTTAGTTTTGCGATGGAAGTATTTTACTCACCTTAAAAATCCAAGATGGATAATCACCTCAAAAAACAAGATGGTAATGTAACACATTTTTAATCATCTATATATATAAAACAGTTCCGTAACTGACTCATTCATTCACTGACTGACTGACTGACTGACATACAACTCACAGACCAAACCGCTGGACCTAAAGGGCTGAAATTTTGCATGGCGATTCTTCTAATAGTGTAGGGGTGCACTAAGAAAGATTTTTCAAAAATTCTTCTTAGATTTTTTTAAATTAAATTTTTAAGCTGTTTTTTTTAACTTTTTTTACGTTTGCATTTAAAATAATACATTGAGGGTTATAAAATTTATATCACAAGAAAGATCATAAAAATTCCTTCAAAATGAAATTTTTTTCGAATTTTTACCTCCATTTCCTGATTTTTGGTGAATTTTTAAAGATTAATTTTTAGAATTTAATTTATTAAATGCTGATCACGTGATTTCATTTTCTGGTACTTTCAATAAATTTATCGTCACGTGCGTAACAACTAAATAGACAAAAAAAAAATTTTTTTCCTCTTTCTAATGCAGCAAACGATTGGATATTATCCAAAAAAAAATGCATATCCCTTGCGATTTTTTTATAAATATATATATATATAGATAGATATATATTTTACATCAATTGTATACATTGATCATCGCATTTATTATAAATATATATATTTATTTTTTGGCATAAATTGCATACGTTGACCGTTGTATTTAATTTGAATGTACTCCGTAGCGAAGCGCGGGTTTTCAGCTAGTATATATATATATATATATATACATATCCAAAATTGATCACATTGCTAGGAAATCAAAAGTAGAACTTTTGAAATCCATATCGACTGAAGCTGAGTAAGCTCAATTAGATCTTCATGATCGTATTACTTGATCGGGGATTAATAGCATCGTACAGTATTTATTTCCCGCCCAATATGTTTTTTTATTAATCATATTTCCGAAGACGCTTTACTATAGTTTTAAATGAATCTTGCTAAAAAGATTATCTTTGCTAACTTTTTTTATTTATATAATTTCCAAGCATAGCAAGAATTCTAATCTTTCGAGTACTTGAAATATTTTTGAATACTCAATACAATTATACAATGGAGCGTCTTGAAATTCCCGCAGAGTGAAGGACAAGTACGATATCAGAAACTTTCTTGCCCACTGCTAGTAGCACAAATGAATCTACCGTAAAAGTTGACGAACAATCCGTTGACTGGTCGAATCTTACACACATTATTATCATAAATTGTGGGTAAGTAATTTACTATAAACGCATTATTAAAACCGTATTTTTTATTTTATTTTATTTTTAGCGTAGGATTATGATCCTCCATAACGGTCCTTCGGAAAGCAAAATTTCAGAACCGTCCGTCCGTCCGTCCTCGCGAGTTATAATTTTGGCAGCGTGCCAAACCCAGTCTGTATCGCTTCGACAAGCAGTAAACAGTTAAACAGAAAAGTACCAAAATGCACCAAAATTTTGACATACGCATATGTATATATATATGTACATATAGTATATAGATACATATATACATATGCACATATATATAGAAACA
Organism: Dolomedes plantarius; assembly: GCA_907164885.2. Classification (NCBI taxonomy): domain Eukaryota; kingdom Metazoa; phylum Arthropoda; class Arachnida; order Araneae; family Dolomedidae; genus Dolomedes; species Dolomedes plantarius. The sequence goes on from OU015491.1 coordinate 37,651,420, forward strand.
TATAGTATATAGATACATATACATATATACATATGCACATATATATAGAAACATATATACATAACACATGCATACATATACACATACAAAAGAGGTAAGCAACGATAAGTAATGCTAGGTCGATAACCCGCGGTAGTTTCGTTAGAAGAGACTACCTGAATTTTATTTTTCGGTCTAATGTGGAAACACTTTGTCGTGAGACAATCGTCTTTTCACCACAATTTACCGGCTACTTTACTATGGGAGCACCATATAAGTGAGCCAGCATAGCTTCCTATGAGGGGGACGACACGAGAAAGACTAATACATATTCGGGATTTGAACCGAAGCCCACTCCGTGGCAGCTAAGAACGCTAACTACTACAACATGGGGGCGGCCACATTAGATTTTTAGGAACTTAATTCTAACACATCTAGGTATGGAAAAAATTCGGGGCTGGAAGACTGTCAATCTATTGTCTAGGGGGCGTCCATTAATTACATGAGGCTTTTATGGGGGGGGGGGGGGTCGAGCCGAATCTCACCCAGTCTCACGTGGGGACGAGGGGGGGTCTCGGCAAATATCACGTAATTTTTTTTTTTTTTCACAAGAAGCAGTGTAAAATTGCGAGAAAACTGGGTTATATTAAGTAAAACGTGTTCCTACACTAAAATATGGCTAAATCCTACACAATAGTTCCAGTAGTCACTCTTGAGATCACACATGAGTCCCTGTGGACTGAATTAGAATGAATATTCTTTTACGAATTTTAGTAGTTCCCATTTAAGTATTTTATTGTTCGATTTTCTCACTGTGATTCTGGACTACGTTCTTAGTAGTCTTAAATACTAGTCTTAACTAGTCTTAAATAAAAATAATTAAGCAAATTATGTTTTTTTACATAATCCAACGCAATCAAGCACAGATTAACGTATTTACACTAAAAATAAGCATTTTGAAAAATCTCACGTGAGATTAGGGGGGGGGGAGGGGTCGAGCCAAATCTCCCGACATCTCACCAGGGGAGGGGAGGGGGTCGAAAAATCGCCTCACGTAATTAATGGACCCCCCCCCCTTTCCAAAAACATGCATTTAAAATAGTTCGAGTTGGCCAATACTTTGAAAATTTGCATTATTTTCCGTAATATTCATTTAATAAACCTTGTTCAGTTGAAAATAAATGCATTTTGTTAATCGGCGTCTACGAAGCAACAAAAATGAAAACTAATGGTGCATGAAAAGCAAACTGTTCTTAAACAAAATTATACTGAAATTTATGAATATTAATCCGTGAATACTTCATAAATGACATCATAAAATTTGAATAGAGATAACTATTCCTTAGTAAAATGTAATGCAGCTATAAATATTAACTGTTTGCAGCTAGCTATTTCTTTACTTTAATAATTTTAAATTTTGATCAAAATTATTCATTTGGCGATATAAAAGTTCAAGATAGAAAGTCTATGAATATATTCTTCTTGTAAAGTTCGAAAAAAAATTTGTATGCATCCGACTACTGAGTCATATTAGATAAGGCTTAATTAAAGACAGATTTCTTCAACGTATAGGGCTGTCAAAAACGTAGAGGAGAGATAATGAAATTCCACAAAATAAACAGAAAATAAATGATAAAATTTTAACTATAAAAAATGATAAAATAAATAAGCAAAAGTTAAGAATTCAGACGATGATTAGCCTACATACAATTCAATTGCTGGCAGTCTTTAACAGTTCATTTATTTTTATTGAATACGATAATTTAACCCTCAAGTAGATCTACCTCAATGATTCCGGTTAGTTTAATCATCAGTTTAATCATTCACATGTAAATGTCAAAACTATTTACCATGAAATATTATTTAAAGTTCAACACATCTACCTCACGTACATAAAATAATTAGCACAAATCTGTAATTTTTTATATGATATTTAATTATCTGGCTAATACTTCATTATACCTTTCGTATGCACAAAAGATTAAAAAAAAACACCTCTAATATTCAATAAATAGGAAAAGATATGATCCACCATCGGGGGATATAGCCACTGTAGGTCTTTAAGTATGTCCCCTATCCCCGTCAGTAGAAAAAAGAGAAAGGAAAAACAAAAATTATACTAATGAATTATGAACAAAATCATGTATTTATTTATTCATTGATTTTATTTCGAAGTTATACTATAATTCTCAAAGCTGTCAACTGATCCAGCTTGTGAGAGATGGAATCGGGCGATGCCGTTTATCACTTCGCCAGTTCAGTTGTTAAAAAACCGGTACCGAAGTAAGGAGACTCGAATTGGAATTTTACACGACAGACGGTCGTTACAATGATGCCGTTGGAGAGAACCGTAATGCATTGTCAAGAGGCCTAGTTTTAAAGCATTCATGGAGATAATTCAGAATCATCAGGGAGTAAAAGTAATATTAATAAATGAAAGAAGAAAAAATTTTTTTGACTAACAGAGGTGGAGGGAATATCCGAGTAATTAAAAAAATGAGAGTTCTTCACATGAACAGGGTAGGAACACTACCTTACTCACGGACGAGTTACATTCCAGACGGACGTTCGTAAGTAGTTATTTAACGTAATTTTAAAATTTCCGTACTCTTTACCATTATTTAAGTATGATAGACTGTAAAGTCAATAAAATAGTATATTTTTTTTCATCTTACAACACAATACACTGTACACTATTGCATTTTATGTTACAATTTTTATAGGTAACCATGTTTTGCACCACTATCTAGTCTATATACATAAAACGGTTCCGTAACTGACTGACAGATAACACACAGACCAAACCGCTGGACCTAAAGGGCTGAAATTTTGCATGACGATTCTTCTTATAATGTAGGCGTGCACTAAGAAAGATTTTTGAAAAATTCTTAGATTTTTTAAAATTAAATTTTATGCTGTTTTTGTAACATTCTTTAAAGTTTGCATTTAAAGTAATAATCTGAGGGTTATAAAATTGATATCACGAGAAAGATAGTAAAAAATTCCTTTAAAAGGAAATCTTTTTTTAATCCTTATCTCCATTTTCTGATATTTGGTGAATTTTTAAAGATTAATTTTTAGAATTTAATTTATTAAACTCTGATCACGTGGTTTCTTTTCTTTGTGCGATACTTAAATTAATTTTGTGTCACGTGCATAACAACGAAATAAATTGACAAAAAAATATTAAAATACGGTAAAAGATAAAAATTTAAGCACTAGACTAATTGAGATGGAAGTTTTTTAAGAATTTAATTCAAATTAGTATGTTTTATGGATATTAAACATAGAATATCCATAAAACATACATTGCATACATTGACCGTTGTACTTAATTTGAATGTACTCCGTAGCGAAGCACGGGTATTCAGCTAGTTTCTTTATAAACGCCACCTTAGTTTCCATTGAGATAGCTTGCCGTTTTTTACCACTGTTATTATCTTCACTTGCCTTACGCTTACCATTATACCCACATAGGCTTCACTTGCCTTGCGCTTAAAATTAACTAAGATACATATTCCGGCGCAAATATTCCTACTAAACAGAATAGGCATAAAACACTTGGCTTCACTTGCCTTACGCTTACCATTATACCCATATAGGCTTCACTTGCCTTACGCTTACCATTAACTATGATACATAAAGGATGGGCTAAATAATTCACGATAAAATGACACAAATAACTTGGAGCACAAGTCAACAACTGTTACCGCTGGCGTAGATACAAAGGACTAGGATGTTGGGCTTGGCGTATGCTACGGTGCTGACCGACGCAAATATTCCTACTAAACAGAATAGGCATAAAACACTTGGCTTCACTTGCCTTACGCTTAACATTATACCCATATACCCACATAGGCTTTACTTTCCTTACGCTCAAAATTAACTATGATACATATTCCGGCGCAAATATTCCTACTAAACAGAATAGGCATAAAACACTTGGCTTCACTTGCCTTACGCTTACCATTATACCCATATAGGCTTCACTTGCCTTACGCTTACCATTAACTATGATACATAAAGGATGAGCTAAATAATTCACGATAAAATGACACAAATAACTTGGAGCACAAGCGAACAACTGTTACCGCTGACGTAGATACAAAGGACTAGGATGCTGGGCTTGGCGTATGCTACGGTGCTGACCGGCGCAAATATTCCTACTAAACAGAATAGGCATAAAACACTTGGCTTCACTTGCCTTATGCTTACCATTATACCCACATAGGCTTCACTTGCCTTGCGCTTAAAATTAACTAAGATACATATTCCGGCGCAAATATTCCTACTAAACAGAATAGGCATAAAACACTTGGCTTCACTTGCCTTACGCTTACCATTATACCCATATAGGCTTCACTTGCCTTACGCTTACCATTAACTATGATACATAAAGGATGGGCTAAATAATTCACGATAAAATGACACAAATAACTTGGAGCACAAGTCAACAACTGTTACCGCTGGCGTAGATACAAAGGACTAGGATGTTGGGCTTGGCGTATGCTACGGTGCTGACCGGCGCAAATATTCCTACTAAACAGAATAGGCATAAAACCTATACGAGTGGGTTCTCCGAACAAAATTTGAGTTGCGACCTGGTATGCCCGTATCTCTGAATGTTCATAAGTCGGGTGGTGTCTGTAGATCATTTTGCAACAGGTCACTACGGTAGGAGACCCGAGCTCCAATCCTCGTCATGGAAGGCGATTCTTATAAATTATCATTCTGTTGATTTACTGAAATCACCTCCTAATTAGGAATATCTTACTAATCTATATATATAAAACAGTTCCGTAACTGACTCACTGACTGACATACAACGCACAGACCAAACCGCTGGACCTGAAGGGCAGAAATTTTGCATGGCGATTCTTCTTATAGTGTAGGGGTGCACTAAGAAAGATTTTTCAAAAATTCTTCTTAGATGTTTTTAAATTAAATTTTTAGGCTGTTTTTTTAACTTTTTTTAAGTTTGCATTTAAAATAATAATTTGAGGGTTATAAAATTTATATCACGAGATAGATCGTAAAAATTTCTTTAAAATGAAATCTTTTTCGATTCTTTACCTCCATTTCCTTATTTTTGGTGAATTTTTAAAGATTAATTTTTAGAATTTAATTTATTAAATGCTGATCACGAGATTTCTTTTTCTGGTACTTTAAATAAATTTATTGTCACGTGCATAACAACTAAATAGACAAAAAATACATTTTTTTTTCTTGATAATGCGGCAGCATTTCTCACATGATCAGCATTTAATAAATTCTAAAAATTAATCTTTAAAAATTCACCAAAAATCAGGAAATGAAGGTAAAGATTCGAAAAAGATTTCATTTTAAAGGAATTTTTCGGATCTTTCTCGTAATATAAATTTTATAACCCTCAAATTATTATTTTAACTGCAAACTTAAAAAGAGTTACAAAAGCAGCTTAAAAATTTAATTTTAAAAAAATCTAAGAATAATTTTTGAAAAATATTTCTTAGTGCACCCCTACACTATAAGAAGAATCGCCATGCAAAATTTCAGCCCTTTTGGTCCAGCGGTTTGGTCTGTGCGTTGTATGTCAGTCAGTCAGTGAGTCAGTTACGGAACTGTTTTATATACATAGATATAGATTATAGAAGGTTTGGTATCCCAAAATTAGAATAAGAGATGAAATAAAAATAAAAAAATAAAAAAAATAAAAAAAGGATTTTAAGTAAAGAATGTTACTTTTTTAAAAAGTATTAAAATTTTTTCAAATAATATTCCTAAAATAATATTCAAATTAATATTACGTTAGTAGATAATTAAAGTTAATTTTTTAAAAGAAAAAGGTGTGCCTGAGAACGGCTAGTTTCGAACCGCTAATGTCAGAACAGAGGCCCACCGCGATAGCACCAAGTTAAGGATCGTTGAAGACTTCGGCACAAAAAGCGGTAGAGGACAGTAGCGGAAACAATGGAGATTGTTAGGATTAAGCCCCTAACTTTATTTGTACTGATCAGATATACATAATATATAGCCTATGTCCATCTGGAATAATGTACCTTTCAAACAGTGAAAGAATTTTTCAAATAGGTGCAGTGGTTCTGGAGATTACCCTCCACGTACAAAATCGCTCTCTCTTTATATATAAGTATAGATATACATACACACACACACACACACACACACACATATATATATATATATATATATATATATATTTGGCATTAATTGCATACATTGACCGTTGTATTTACTTTGAATGTACTGCGTAGCGAAGTGCGGGTTTTCAGCTAGTAGCTATATAAAGTTACTAATTTCTACTCTCAAAATGTACTTAAATGTTTTAATAACATTTGATGTAACAGGATTATGGACGTATTATGAAATCAATATTAACAATTGAGCAATATTTGAATTATGCAATGAAAGTACCCATTTTTTTCATAAGAAAGTACGAAGCATAATTATGACAGAAGATCAAGAACGAAAAAGAATGTAATTTATTCATAACAATTAAGAAGAAAGCAATTTTTTTCAACGTTGAAAAATTTTTTAGATACAACTACGGCATATATTAAATCACTAGTTGTTTAACCGGCGTTGCCCGGGTATTCATTTATCCCAATTTTTTTATTAGACAGGAAAAGGAATGAATTCCACCTATTGTGTAAAATCTAAGTAATTTTCTTTACAGGTATTATGTGTAGTATACAAATGATTGTTTCTTTATTCCGTTGCTGAGAAAGAAAATTTTCTCACTGAACGTTTCCCTCGCTTTGCATCAAGGGATCAATTTCGAACCTTGTAATAAAATGATAGCGAGGTGTAACAGAGTAAACATCCCAAAATAAACAGTGTCCCACGGACTTAAATTCCTATCCCCAGTAGAAACTAGGTCACTGGAAAAAATGAAAATAAAAGTTTTTGCCCTCCAGAAATTAGTATTGACACGCCGCCCAATAATTTAAGGCCTAATTGAGGTAATCGGCAGGCACCACGGGCATAATCCATAAAATATTATTCCCAGCCCGATTTGTCTCTGATGGTTTTCACTGCGCTTACGAACCGTTTACTACTTGTGGTTTGCTCCTAAAAACCTTTGAAAGCGCCTCTTTTTGAACGGAGGATGTCTAAATCATGGATAACTTGTGCGTATCGGAGCACCTGGTGTGGTGTTTATAACACGGGGATGTTGTTTAAGATGCAATTGCAGTTTTACAACTCAGCGCTTGTCAACTTTGGTGAATTTGAAAAGTTATGATTCAACATTGGAAAGTAATATTAGACCTGTATCCGAGTAATAAAGTTACTGAATGCGAGGAGATGAGGAGTAGTTAGAAAGTTCAGTAACATAATTTTGACATAATTTGCGTGTTTCTTTATTTCACTCTCAAACTAGCAACACATTTCAAACTAGCTGAAAACCCGCGCTTCGCTACTGAGTACATTCAAATTAAATACAACGATCAATGTATGCAATTAATGCCAAAAAAAAAATCTATATATATTTATAATAAATGCGATGATCAATGTATACAATTTATATATATATATATATATATATATATATATAAAATTTATTTATAAGAAAATTGTAAGGGAATTTTTTTTTTTTTGGATAATATCCAATCGTCTGCTGGATTAGAAAGAAAAAAAATATTTTATTTGTCTATTTAGTTGTTATGCACGTGACGATAAATTTATTTAAAGTACCAGAAAAAGAAATTACGTGATCAGCATTTAATAAATTAAATTCTAAAAATTAATCTTTAAAAATTCACCAAAAATCCAAAAATAGAGGTAAAGGTTCGTAAAAGATTTCATTTTAAAGGAATTTTTATGGTCTTTCTCGTGATATAAATTTTATAACCCTCAAATTATTATTTTAAATGCAAACTTAAAAAAAGTTACAAAAACAGCTTAAAAATTTAATTTAAAAAAACTAAGAAGAATTTTTCAAAAATCTTTCTTAGTGCACCCCTACACCATAAGAAGAATCGCCATGCAAAATTTCAGCCCATTAGGTCCAGCGGTTTGGTCTGTGCGTTGTATGTCAGTGAGTCAGTTACGGAACTGTTTTATATATATAGATTAAAACGCAAGTAATATTTTCGAAACTAATGTTAATATCCTAATATCTTCAGCAAATGGAATTCATGAGATGAAAATTAGTCTAAAAATTTGTATATCGCCACGCGAAATGAATTACTGAAGATGGTTTCCCCTTAAATATGATACGTGAAAACAGTACATTAAGAGAAACCTTGCACTGTTTTAACTTTTCCCTAGTACTAAATATGCAAGAAAATCATGGCACAATTCAAAAGTCTAAGTTATTTAAAAAAATTACATAATTTTTAATGGATGTTTGTCATTATTAAATGGATTAGTTTGATTATGCTCTCATTTTTCTATCAAAATTAATGCTTACAAATCTGACTTCATTCCCTACTAGCTAAAGATGAAATAAAGAAATTCACTACTTTGTTGTCTATATCAGAAATAGTCAAGAAGTTGATTGTGATATACTTGTCAATAATAGAAAGTTTTTCGATCGACCTCACCCATACAATGATTTTATATTTTTTATTTCTACAAATTCTACATTTTTTTATTGTTTAAAACATCCTTTTTAGAGATTATTCCGACTGAAGATGACAATTTGGCTATTTACTATACATTATCTGTATAGTATATAAAACAGTTCCGTAACTGACTGATTGACTGACATATAACGCACAGACCAAACCGCTGGAATTTTGCATGGTGATTCTTCCCATACTATAAGGGTGCACTAAGAAAGATTTTTGAAAATTCTTCTTAGATTATTTTAAATTAAATTTTTAAGCTGTTTTTGTAACATTCTTTAAAGTTTGCATTTAAAATAATAATCTGAAGGTTATAAAATTTATATCAAGTGAAAGATCTAAAAAAATATTTTTAAAATGACATCATTTTCGAATCTTTACCTCCATTTTCTGATTTTTGGTGAATTTTTAAAGATCAATTTTTAGAATTTAATTTATTAAATGCTGATCACGTAGTTTCTTTTCTTTTTGAGATACTTGAAACTAATTTTGCGTCACGTGCATAACACCGAAATAAATTGACAAAAAATATTTTTTTTTCTTGTTAATGCGGCAGAGGATTGGACATTATCCAAAAAAATATTAAAATACAGTAAAAGAAATGTTCTTCAAACTGTACTATATTCTTTAGTATGTTCTATTAGATTTAATTTTAACATTTTCTTATACATTATTTTGTCTATAAAAATATCCGTTACAAATTTTTTACAATTTTTTTGGCATTAATTGCATACACTGACCGTTGTATTTAATTTGAATGTACTCCGTAGCGAAGCACGGGTAATTAGAACAATAAGTATTAAAACTGAGAGAAATTAACTTAAATGAATATTATTAACTACTGTGACTATTTCAGCTTGAAATCAAATAAATTATACTTCCGATTTAGATAATGTAGATATAAAAAATTTGAATAGCTTTGAAAATATTAAAAGCTGGTTCTTTGTCATGGCATATAATGTTAAAAATAAATAATCTCTCATTATATTATTGAAACTATTGAACTGAATTTGCATGTAAAGAGTTTTTTTTAGTTATTCATTCTCTTATACTTCTATCAAGGGTATTATGCTGTACATACCCAGGGCCTTTTTATCGCATGGGCAAATCGGGACTTTGCCCTGGCCCCCCTGATACTAGGGGGCCCCAAAACCCCCTTGGTGCATGCACCTAGTACTTCTAATAGTATGTATAGCCCATGGATAGTTCTTATTTTTAAAAATGTTCGTAAGGGGGACCCCCAAATAGCATCTGCCCAGGGCCCCCCAGCGTTCATAATCGGGCCCTGTACATACCAAGTGTAATACTGTCATGGAGCTTCAGTGATAAAGAGCTTCTTTGAACATAAGAGCTGGGACGACTCAAATATGACTCTTTCTGATTATACACCAAGATTTGTTTTCTTATATCTAATGGCTTTGACATCTAATAAATATATATATTTCCTTTATTGTTCACTCATTTTTTATTAATAATAAAATTAAGTTACTTGGTTAAAAAATAAAGAATATATATTTTATGCATTACACAGCTGGAATTTTTTTTTTTAAATATTCGAAACAGTTTACCTTCATATTTTATTTTGATTTTAAGTTTTCATGGCTCTAATATAACAGTATATCATCCTTAATATAGTTAGTAGAAAACAATTTAATATTTTCAGGAAGAATGTACAGCAGCTACGATTAGTATGTTTTGATGCTTATACATTTCCTTTTCTTTTTCACATATGTGACTCTATTATAGTCGCAAAATTTAACTAATTAAATTTTATTCATTAGCAAACAACGCTCAGACGTCTTTAAGGAACATGTTCGTCTAAAACATTTAATATTTACGTGTACTCGTCATATGTTCTTACGACACTTGAACTACAGTTGAATTATAAAAATACAAAAGTGAACACACAGGTTACAATATATATATAATTTTATTTTATTAAAGTATTTACAAAAACGAAACAAACACTAAGAACAGGATTATTTAAAAGCTTTCGCTGACATTTTACAAAAAAAAAAAAAGGTCTCATTAACCAAAAAGGCACATAGTAATCACAAATATTATCTCTGTCGATTCAACACAAAATAAATCAGTATAATGATCATGAATGCATATAGCAAATACCTTTTTATGGATTATTCACCAATAAGCCATAACTTACGGTGGCTCACCAATAAGCCATAGCTTACGGTGACTCACCAATAAGCCATAGCTGACTCACCAATAAGCCATAGCCTCAAGCTTACGTTATTTTACTTGTAAAATATATTTACTCTAAAATTATGTAAGCGTTCAACATCTATTCTTATTCTGCCTAATAAAATATTTTTTGTTACGAATACAGGACATAAATCAAAATTTGATTGATTTTGATAGCATAAATATTTTAAAGTAATGGTTAAAATTTAATGAATGCAAATAATAAAATTTAAACTTACATTTAACAAAGTATTTAAGGAGGATTTAAATCTAAGATTGCTATCAAAATCTTTCATTTGTTTGTCAAGTGAAAACAGAATACTGTTAACATCGAAAAATAGGTAACTTGACCTGAAGATATTCTCCTTTCGTATATTCATTTTCGAATATTATGCTAAAAAAAGTTTTAACGCCTAATAAACGAGGCTGACTCTTAAAACTGAGAGAAAAAAAATCTAATAGGTTCCTCTAGTGGCAAATATCTAAAATATGATTTGCAACTACAAAGTTTGTAGAAGCTGTAATAAATAGATTTTTATTACAGATACTATGATTATAATTCCAAAATATTTCATGGAAATTTTAGGCACTCTGTGTCATTTTTAACTAGAGCAATTTTATATCGCTTTAAGCTATTTGGTATGGCAGCAAGTATTTTGCGCAAAAATAACGAAATTACTTAAATTCTAAAAAAAATCAAATGAGGTGCTGGTTATTTCCATTAAAAAATTTCTTTTTAATGGAATATAAATGCGAAGTTTGCACTTTTCTTTGAGGGGTTATGAGTTTTGCTTACTTGTGACAATCTCAAATTATGTCAATAGATATCCATATTTCAAACACCTTTTGGGAATGCTTATAAAAAGAAAAATACAACAAAAGAAAGGTGGGATTGTTTACTGACAAATGAGTAAGTGTTTCAGTAAAAGCTGTTAAACTGAACAAATAGAACCCGAAAGATAGTATAAAATATGTAAGCGAGAAACATGATTACGAGAATCCTTTAACATGAGATATATAAAGCATGGCTTTTACCATATGAAATATATGAATGTATATATTTTTCTTTTAAGGCACTCATTACAAGACGGTAGAAAAAAACACATGAAAGGCCTCTCAAGCATCTCTTAACATGTAAATGGAATGCAAGTATTTTGAATTCGTTCATATATAAAATGCATCTAAAAATATATCTTTACAAATTTACAAATAGTACAAATAAGGCATTAATACTGAAAACTACCTGAGCAGTCTCATACTAAGTTATGAAACATTATTTTACAATACGTTTTTGATAAAAAATCTTATGCGACTTTACAACAGTGCTCTAGAATGTTTAAATAAAATAATCTATATACACTTAAATAAACCCAGATGAGAACACATGCATAGACATTCTATCACCATAAACAAATACATACACATTAAATTAAAACTCTAATTATAGCTTATAAATACTATCTCTTTTCTCCAAGATTATATCTCTGCCATTATAGGAATAATAGGTTATCTACAAACAGTCTACAACACATCAAAAACGTATAGAGGAAATTCTTATTAATAATCAAACCAGATTATTTCTAGTCATGTTTTGGCTTTGGTTCTTAAAATATCTGTACATATGCTTGACAGAAAATAGCACAGCAAATAATTGCAGTTATTATAGTCATAAAGTTTACAAAACAAGATTTTTATGGCAAAAATATCTTATGGCACAACTTTCAATAAAGTATCTTTAAATGGCTCCTTTTATAGTAAATTAAAAAATTTAATAAATAGCAAAGTTTCCCCATATATTATGAATATTTTACGACTTTTTAGTGAAATGATTATCTAGTAACGAATAACAATGCTAATGGAGTAATGGAGCGTCTGATATGTATGCTCGACAGTTAATATAATGATTCTAAACTAAGTGTTGTCAAAGTCGAGATAATATACAATCAGAATAATTTGCCATTATGAAGTATCACATGTTTCTATAAAAATCTTTCAAACATTACATCAAAGTTTAATAGTCAAAATATGTTTAATTTTAAACTGTGAGTGAATTCACTTGAATATATCAAAATATTTTTTTATTTTTAGTAGTTTATCACTTACTCAATTTTGCAACATATATTTGTAGTATTTAAAAAATTCAGACCTATAACAGTAAAAAAATGACAAGTCAAAAATTGAAACTTCCATGCTCGAAATAGTTTAATATTCAAGGAAATTCTTACACACGGCGAAACGTCCCTACTAAAATATAGAATATTTCTATTATTTTGGTCATAACTCTTTTAAATTATCCAAAAAATAAGTTTCTTGCCATATTTTACAGGCAAAAATTTCCCTGTTGATTACGGCAGTTCTGCTGTATTCCACGCAGTTTTTTTACTTTGTTTTTACTTAATAATGTCTAAAAGAGAACTTTAACAATAATTTCTTCTCCTTATAAAAAATAATTTAAAATGGAGTGAAATATATTTTCAATTATTTTGTAGGTTGTAGTAATATGATAAAATACTATAATGTATTTTCAAATTTGTGGAAAACCATTCAGATATATATAATATATATTTCTTTATGAATTAACAGTAGCATATAGAAATTAATAATTTAGAATTTCAATATGAAAGACAAACATTTGAAGCGACAAAAAATAGAGTAAAAAAATCACAATTGCAGCATGTAAATAGAGAAAAATTGAGCTATTCCATAACAACAAATAACATTTAACAATATAAAAAGTATATTCAACCAGTGAATATCTTTATGCACATCGTTTTTGTAACACGAAACATACTTTAACACCCCATGTTTGTTCCCAAAACCCAATGCAACTTTAGTCAGTTCTCTTCTTTGTACACGCATTGTCTATTCTCCTTGAGCCAATTCAAATTTAGTCCAAAATAAAGACGGTATATTTTCCTAACTATGCTTCTAGAAATTCATAAAAATGTTTCATTTACTTTCGAAAAAGTTTGAGTGAACATCACATCTCATCAGCTTGAGACTCCTTTACGAATATTAACAGCCATTTGAGGTAACTTGAAGACATTTCTTAAAATCTTCTTTCCTGCATAAAATGATGAACAGAACCTGTAATAAAGAAAAATCATTATTTATTTATATATATTACTTTTATATTTGTCACTAAATACAAAAGTAGAGTAACTGATGCTTAAATACATTGAATGTAAATATCTATGAAGGACAATGGGTTATATCAACGAAGGACAATGGCTAAAGATTGGTTTCTTCCCCAATTTTAACTAAATGGTTATTACAGAATACAAAGGCAGCGAAGTTTCCTATGAAATATTTTCTATACATTACACCTTTCTTTCTCTTTTAACACAGCAAAAGTTCAAAAACACTTTTAACGGAACGGAAAACATCGTCATAATGATACGCTGGCAATCCCCCCCCCCCCCCCCCCCCCCGCCCGAAATGACATATTTCGAACTGCACCGGACAAACATTAGAAAAAATTCAGTTTATGTTATTACTTCCCATTCTGAAATAAAACTGTGATTAATTAGAAAGTACCACTGCACGCAATGGAGTAATGGTCAATACACGTGTCTAGAAAGTACCGAGGGAGTTTGCAACCACTTATATTTCAAAAGCCATATTAAAAGCTTATGACAGAAATGCCATAAAAACAGATGTTTAAAAGAAACATTTACTTCATTATACGATTTTAAACTTCCGTTCCCGTACAACGGAATCTTAACTTCAGATTTTAGTTCACTAAGCAAACTCTTTTTCTCTTTGCTTAAAATTACAAATATAAGCAACAATTGACAAGTTTCAAAATTACAAAATGATTAAAGAAAGAGCATACAGCAGTGGTTAAACTTATGAAACATTTAAAGAATATACAAAGGTGTGACTATCTAGCTGTAAATAAGCGAGCATCTGCCCAAGCGGGTAAACCCAAAGAATTGATGCAAATATTTGGTTTTTCAAAACCCAAAAGAAACTGCTGCTGTATATAAATAATTTATTTTCATCTTATTTTAAAGATAAAAATCTTAAATATATTTTCTGTCATCTGCGTTTCCTTTTTGAACATTAAGTCCGAACATTCTAGAAATAATGAGATGGATCTAAGGGAGGGACTAATCTAAATATTAATCCTTAAAATAAGTGGGAAAATCCTTCCACTCAAAGTTAAAAATTCTAAAGCTAATTTTTAGGACATGTAAAAAAATAGTTAATTTTAAGCATCCTCCCGCAAAGAATTCAATGCTTTTATGTAATGTTTTTATAAGCCCCAAACTAGAGATCTGTATCAAATACCGAACCATTACAAAAAACTGTAATATTTCGGTGCAGTTAACTGTGCATATAAGTTAAGAGTAATGTGTCTTAATTTCATGAAAAGAATTTTTCATTGTGTCAGATTTACCTCAACTTCACAATTATATATGTGAAATATACTAAGCTCTGTATATTTTAAAACTGCAAAAATATTCATAGTCTTGAATTTGCCGCGACAGCAAAAAATATCTGAGTGAACACTAATCTGCATATTTAAAATCTTCCTTGGTTGCTTAAATTTGTACCATGGGGTACGATTTTAGGCACATGTATCATTCATGAAATTACATGAATTCTTTGAGGCAACATTATTAATTTTTTAGACGTACATTACGGAGGAAAGTACAATGCTCGTTATCAATTTAAACCAAGCTATACTCAGAATTTTCAGTATTCCACCCGTACCGAAGGGTAAAAAGGTCTTTTCTTCATATCTTAAAAAACTTTCTTTTGTGGGGGACGTTTGAAGAAAATTTACTGTGGAATAATCTTTCTATTTCTATTGATTTTTAGGTAGAAATTTGATGATATTTCGTATGAAAGTTCCGAAAATATTTCATTAATTCTTTAAGTAGTCAACTGTCAAAGAATACGTGTTTCAACGATATGAAAAATATCTATTTAGTCAATGACTAGATGCCTTAAGTGGTAATTCTCCCTCGTTCAGTGGAAGTCTAGAAGAATGAAATTTCTCTCTCAAATTGAACTAACCGTATTACAGATGGATGTATTTTTTGTTATAAAAGTAATTTTTCTCCATACTACTTGTATTAGTGTGATGCTGATTTTGGGAACAGTAGTTAGTCGTTGTAGAGGACGTGAGGAATTTCATTTCACGGCAGAATGGAAAACTTTTCTAGTGCTGCCATCTGTTGCTTAAATATTTTAGCTGTGCTTGACCACAGCACAAAATTTAATGCACTACGATATTTCCCTCATTCTTTTATACAGAAATAACGCAAGTAGATTGAAAAAGATTATATTAATTATGATTGCAACGAAGTCACTCAATAATGACAGAAAATAAAAATTTTACGATTCCTGATGTATCTAGAAATTTACTGGCATAGAAATTAATGAAATCATTTTATGATCTAAAGGCGAAGCAGAGTTTTAAACCTTGCACAAATTACCTGATATCTTTAATTATTTTTGTACAACATTAGATTTCGGTACTGTAAAATTTGCATGTCGAAGAACCAGTTTAAAACTTTAATCGCAAATATTTACGCATTGGATGATGTATATTGGTTTTCCTATATGGTGCTCCCATAATAAAGGGGCCAACAAATTGGCTGTGTGGATGGGCGAATGTCGTAATAGACAGCCCCAATTTTCTAAATTTGCATAATGTAATTGAAATTATATAAATCTTTTAAGCTCGTACATTCATTCAGTTCTTCCTGGATTTTACTGCATAACATGTTTCTCGACCCGATAACTAAACACAAGACTTAAGTCGATATAATCACTGCAGAAGGCCGTATACTTTCCTAAACTTCATTTATATCTAACTAATGTAAGTACAGCACATCCTGCTCTGTCTTAGTAAATACTTTATTTTGTTCAATGTATATTAAAGTTTATATATTTTGGTATTAAGGCCTGATATCTACATCAAGAAATTTATTTTCAAAACAATTATTACGTACTTAAAATGTTCCTTACTTGATATGTCTTAAATGCTTGAATATGGCTTCTGCATTCAAAATACAGTTTTCAATATGTTTATTGAATGCAGCTAAGTGCATATATTGAAACTTAGTTTCTTACAATCAAGATCATCTGAGGCTAACATAAAAAATTAATAATAATCCTTAAGGCTCCATTTTAACAATGTCAGAATAACCATCGTTGTAAAATTCTTGTTTTATTTGCAACTTAAGTAGATATATGATTATATGCAGTTGAGAAGCATTTCCGTTTACCCAGCCATGATGGGAGAATAGTTTGTCACAAAAAGGATATTTTGTAACTTTGCACCACTTATGTAAAAGATGGGATAGAAAATCTAAGCAAAAAAATAATTTTCCTTTTGGTTTTATGGCTTGGCTTAAGGAAGATTATAAGAACAAACTTATAACGATATTTCAATAGTACAAGTAAACAATGATTATTAGGAATCAGGATTCAACCAAAGTAAAATTTACTTGAACAGCAAGTACTCCAGAAACAGAAGTGTAATAACTTCAAATTAGTTTATTAGGTCCGTCATTTTAGTTAGAAAGAAAAAAAAAAAAACTAATTTTTCTAACACTGCTTAGTTTTAAATAGATACGGGAAGCCCAGCAATAGTTATTTATATTACAATGATGTTTCAAATTAAGGCTGTGGATATCTAAAAATTCTGTCTCATTCGTTGAGAGTAAAGACGCTCTTTGTTTCAAGGTTTTCGGAACAACTGATATCTTATTTAGAGCCCCTTAATATATTTTTCAATTTCTTCGTGAGGAGAAAATAATTTTCGAGTCGCTAGTTTCTTCAATTTAATAATTTTCATGGCTTAATAATTGTTTTATAATTAGATTGTTGGAAACGACGATTACTGAAGCGAAATAAGATTGAATAGAGCACTATTCAGAGCTGTATTCAACGTATGGAAAAAACCGAATTACACTCAGATTTACCAATTTCATTCTATTTTTTTATACCCTTCAGATACGGATTTCTACAGTAAGAGGAAGATTACAAAGTAGGTACCTGCTGTATCGTTAAAAAATAAATTAAGCAATATTCTGAGTATAGAGGTTTAATTCTCTTTAAAAAAGATTTGTATTTTCCCCCCTAATACATTTCTGCGATTAGATATTACTGTAGTAGTTACAAAGTAACAAATTTCAAATAACAAGCCGATTATTTTCTGTTATAGATTACTGAATTTGCTCCGCTACAAAATATTTAATAGAATATAAAAGAGGTAAGAAAACTTTGTGATTATTATTATTTTAATACATATTTTATCGGTAACATTTATCATGAAAGTCACGTTGAATGAAAGACCCCGCTCCACAACATCCGAAGTACGGTATCCCAGATAGTGCTATGTGCGCCATCTAGGGGAAGCGAAACATACGAAAACTTGTATAGCAACAGGGTCAACTCGAAAACATTCTTTTGCATAACTGCATAGTGAATAACACTAACAAACAATTAAAATTTAAATTAAAAATAAATACCATATTTGACAACATATTTTTTTCCGGTTCAAAACTGATTTGAAATATTAAGAGCCTAGCATTAATGTTTCCCCATATACTTATTGAATTTTTTTTTAAATCGAATTTATTTAGGTGCTATATTATTAAAAACTAAAACATAGTTCTGTTACTTACTCCAAAATATTAACGCATCATTTTCGTACCAGAGTTAAAAACGAACTATGAATATGCATAAAATTGTTTGACTATTTTCAAAGACGAATTCTGACATTAACAGATATTTTATAACTCTAAAAGAATGTGAAGGTTAAAAATACCCCCCCCCCCACAAAAAAATAAACAACAAAAACTAGCCCATCTTAAAGTAAATAACTTAAGATAACATATATTGAGCTTCTTTCTTGAATACTTTAGATCTTATATACGACTGGTTGAGTCCTTGTGTAGTAAAAATTGCAAGCATCGCTCCCAGAACTTAATTAACCAAACGGTGTAATATAGTCTGAGTTAAAAAGAAAATGAAGGTGAATTAAACTTGATTTTAATATAGGATAAGAAAATGAATGAATCATTATTTGATTCTGCTATTCAAACGAAAATTAATTTAAAACACAAAGTATGTAATATATGATGTATACGTAAAATAAAATATTGGATAACCATGACTGAGCATCAATTTGTTTCAAATAATAAAACACAAAAACAAAACATGAAATAACTAAGAAATGCTGTTACTTAGTTTACTTGACTTGTTGAACTTACACTTTTTTAAAGAACTTTGATTTTTATAATCACTGTATAACTCACACATATATTATACATGAATTATAATTCTTTTGTATTAAGCTAAAAAGGGAATAAGTTTTTAAGTCTGCCATAAAAGAAAAAGAAAAATATGTGTCAGTTGATTATAGTGAGGGGAAAAACCTGGGTATAAATGTGAATGCAATTTTTTTTTTTTTTTTTAAATCTCTGAGCTTTATTAATGCACATTTAGGCCTTAAACTCGTGAAGTTAAGTAACAAACAGAAGTAACTTTACAGAGACAAACAAGACTGTAGTAATTATAAATTTGTGCATATATAATTAGAAAAATATGTGAAAGTTTATCAATTTAATGAACTGTTTCCGTAGTTTAACTTTTGCAAATGTACTTAGACCAAACACGCCATTCTATTTTAGGCGCATCATTTTAGATTTAAAAATTAAAACTAATAAACTATAATAAAATAGAATAAATTAAGTAAGATTTCGCATAAATAATTTATAGCAATATTTGAAAGCATTTGCTGAAATGTTTGTTAAACTGAAAATAGTATACAAAAAATATGTGCATTTGGTTTTACTTCACATGCAGTGTTTTTATTGCTCTTATAATGCAGAACTTAAAATCTATAAGTTTGACTAAATTTTTGATGCCAAATTTGAAAAGTAGTAAGATTCATCTAAGGTCATTGAGAAGGTTACATTCTAAGTTCAACTGCTTTTAAATTTTAATTTGCGAGTCGTGTCAATTTATTTTTTATTAGTATTATACATATATAATATTTGTTGGTTAAAACTAATACTGTGTAGAATAATTACTTATTTCAGTCAGACTCTAGAAATAGCCTAACATTGTTATTCGCCATTTTTACTCGTTTTAATTTTTTAGGCTTATGAAAAGGATATTTCTGTCATAATTTGAAAAATTTAACTTTATTCATTCACTAAAAGT
This sequence comes from Dolomedes plantarius, assembly GCA_907164885.2. Lineage (NCBI taxonomy): Eukaryota > Metazoa > Arthropoda > Arachnida > Araneae > Dolomedidae > Dolomedes > Dolomedes plantarius. The sequence continues at coordinate 37,671,354 of OU015491.1, forward strand.
TAGGGGAAAATATGTGGACTGCACATTTTCAAAATATATATAATGTAATATAATTACAATAGCGAATGAATAAGTTCCCCACAAGTCAATGTAAATAATTATCAAAACCATTTTTGTTTAAAAATGCTTTTAATTTCTTTCGATTCCACAATAGGCTATTAAAACAACCCTTTCTCTTTTGTTCCTTTACAAATCGTATGAAAATTTTATTGTTAAAACCTGGCGTTTCTATTAAAAATTGAATGCATTTTATCTAAGTAGTTCCTATACACACAGACACACACGAAAAGCGACATTTTTAGGAGTCAACTTATTTCTGTTGGCGACATATTACGGAAAAGTTTTGCGCCTAGTGAAAACGTCACTGTTTCTAAAAACACCTGGCCCTCATTAGAATAAATTCGAATACTAACTACATTTAACGATGACACAAGCCTATACAATCGAAGGTAAAATAAAATACCTTTTAAATTTATAGAAAATATAGAACATGTAAAAAGAGATAGTTTAATTTAACTACTACAGAGACAGATTTGCAACCACTGGTTATCAGTTTTTTTTTGTTTTTTATTTTAAATATTTGAACACACTATTACAAGCAAGTCATGAATATATTCAGATTTCTGAGTGAACTCGGAAACTAGTTTTCGGCACAAATCATAACAATATTCTTTCAATTAAAAACTGCTATTATGGTTTTGTTAAAAATTTTATATACATTATATGGAATTAGTCCACTAAAAAAGTGTTAGCCACATATTATTCTGTATTACTTCATTTCTACTCTTCTGGTAAGTACATTTAAAATACGTTACAGACGAAATGTATCTTCCGCTTTCTAGAAATACCACTCGCAATTTGAATTGAGAAGTTTAAATTTCAGAGATTATGAAATTTGTTTATTTTACCTTTATGAGTATGTGTACAGAATTTTTTTGGTAATTAAGTCTAAGATACGCTTTTCATTTCCAAAATAACTTAGCTAAGAGAAGAAACGTATTGGTAACAGTAATTAATCTGTACAAGTACTCACCTCACCAACTTAATATCCTATTGATAGGATGGAAAAATTTTTAAATATTGATCTATAGAGAATTTTTTTTGGTAATTAAGTCTAAGATACGCTTTTCATTTCCAAAATAACTTATCTAAGAGAAGAAACGTATTGGTAACAGTAATTAATCTGTACAAGTACTCACCTCACCAACTGAATATCCTATTGATAGGATGGAAAAATTTTTAAATATTGATTTATAGAGAATTTTTTTTGGTAATTAAGTCTAAGATACGCTTTTCATTTCCAAAATAACTTATCTAAGAGAAGAAACGTATTGGTAACAGTAATTAATCTGTACAAGTACTCACCTCACCAACTTAATATCCTATTGATAGGATGGAAAAATTTTTAAATATTGATTTATAGTGAAGTGTTAAAAATGCATAGCGAAAACCAATGTGAAACATAATTACAACTGAGCAATACAGAAAGTAACTAAGAATACTTGTGAATATATACTATTACAATGACAATTACATAAACCAATAATGAAACATACTAAGGAAAATTTTTACTTACCATGTTAATGTGAGCTACGAAAACCAAACTCCAATATCTAAAAGTTGGTCCTCTTGAGAATGTTGCGGTGCGTAGGGCGACGACACCAGCGAACAGTCCGAAGGATGGCTTGATGCGGGGGAAAGTTCCACAGACCCATTTGCGGGTGCAGAAGTCCCCTGAAGTCCCATTACTTCTTCCGAGGATGCCACGGATGAGCAATCATCAGGTCCATAGTTCTCGTCTAACAATATGCTGTGATCTTGTTGGTCAGGGATACCGAGCATATGCTGGAGTTGCCTAATGTATTCAATAGCAGCTCGCAGTGTTTCGACTTTACTTAATTTCTTATTTTTCGTACCCGGAGGCACACGTTCCCGTAACGTCGAAAATCCCAAGTTCACAAGGCGAACTCTTTTCCTTTCTCTAGCGTTACGCCTGGAGACTGCTGAGGATGGTCCACTCATAGGATCACTTCGCTTGGTGAGCGTTTGGCAGCGTATTCTTTGCTGTAACTGATGCTGGTGATGTGATGCTCCCAAGTCTATTGGCCCGCGTCTCACTGTCAGCGATTCCTCTCTAGGACATGATATGTTCGTCTGAGGTATAGGCATTGAAGGTCTGAGGTATAAAAGTCTTCTAGCCTCTTCATGCGAGGACATAAGTCTATCCATGTGGGTCTCCATAGACATCATTTTAAATAAAGCAGTTCAAAGAATTAATAATACTGATAAAATAGAATGCTCGTTTAAGCTCTAAGAAAGTAGGAAAATATGAGTGTTTTTTGTTCCTGGTAAAAAAGGCACGTTCTGACTCAAAATGCACGCTTCGAAAATAATACTCGTACTTCGCTTTTCAAACAAAACTTGCTTGTTTAATCATTCTAATGCTCTTGGAATAATTCTAATATCTTGAAGACGAACTTATGCAAAGCAGTCAAATTCAACACTTTAGGCGTTTCTTAAAGCTTACAGGACATAATGCATACTTAAAAATAATACAAAAAAATCCCTAGTGTTTGTAAGGAGAAAGTTCAAAACCGGGAAACGGAAATATTGGAATTGTCATATCTTTTTTAATAGTCCATTTACGATATTTCAAGCGTACATACTTGAAAAACTGAGCATAAAGAGAAGCATGGCAGAAAAATCCTCGAATTTGGCATAACACAGTGCACCGCAATAACTCACACCGGATAAAACGGAAACAACCGGGAGCTTAGGTACCACCTGGTAAACTCAGTTGCATAACAAGAGTCGCAACTTCGCGTCTTATCGCTACCATGTGCGGGAGCTCTACTGATTCAGAAGCCAGCTTCAAAGCAAACCGGGGATGCTTCGGAAAATGTGCCATCCCCCCTTCTTCCAGCTTTAGAATCGACTCCGGACAGGTAGAGCACCCTGGCGGCGCCAGCCAAAAGTACACATGGGTGGGGAGGTGGTTGGGAAAGGTAAGGGGGTAAATACCAAAATGCTCCCAACGAAGTCTTCAGACGGGAAAAAAAAAATATATATAGCGGGAATGGAAGAATATCGAAATGATAATTTTCTAATTTGGCTAATATTTTTTTTAAATAGCACATATGACATAAAACAAAACGCTTTATGCACAATGTTTTTGTGACTAGAAATATTTTTTTCAAACCATTTATTTTTTGAGAAGTTGAATATTGCCGTTTTCATTCTTTCTTAGGATTCTTATGACGTGAGAAAAGGTGAAGTGAAGAACCGGGCAAAATTCAATTCGGAATCAAATAGCAAAATAGTTTAATTTATACCGTTTAATATTTGATTGTTTTTATAGGATACTATAAATAGTATTATTTACAGAAGCTCCCCCCCCCCAAAAAAAAAAAAAAAAAAAAAAAAAAAAAAAAAACACCTTGCCGGGGATACAGGCGATTATAATAAGGATATGTAATGGCCTGATTCCACTTATTTTCTTGCATCTGAAAGTATTTACAGAAATATTAATTTTGTCAACGATCACTGTTTCATAAAATTTATACTGCTCTGTATAAATAATTAAACAAATGTTCAGGAAAATTAAATATTAATAGATCGTTAAAAGAATATTCAATCTCAAAGTGGAATCCTACCAATTCAAATAATTACATATATTGTGGTAGCTATTTAAGAGAAATTTCCTCCCAAGGGTTTAAAATTTCCTAGGTTCAACTGGCGGGAATACTTAGGAAAAAAATTACTGACATATGCTGAAAATTCAAAAATAAGTGAACTTTAAATAATTATAAAATTGATTTATTCCAACATTTATCAAACAATCGTAGAGGATATATATATTTGAATAAACCAGCTTTATAATTCCCTTATCTTTTAGCATTTGTTTGCAGGAAGTTTTTTTTCACGCACATATTTGTTCCAGAATGGTACTACAATTGCAAGCATTTTAGAGCAAAAAGTGAGCAGTTTCCCCTTTTAAACAATTTGTAGTGTAAACAAATATCTGAACACTCTCACAAAATCGAAAATTGGGACAGAAATTATTGATTTTTTTTCCTTCTAATCGCGGCAACTCAAAGATTGAAAGGAATCGTAAAGTAATGTACTTTTTAGAGATAACTTTCTGAAAAGAAGTGCTTAATGTTGTTTGACCTAGAAACAGAATTACAAATCGAAGTTCGAACCAAGGACCAACACGAATATCCTGTTTCAGCGCTATTTTAAGGTTTTCGAATTATGTGATTTTTTATTAAAAGAAATAGACGAGAAGAAAACACTCTTTATGCCTTGTCTGGCAAAAATATTGTATAAAAAACTAGAAAATTAAACGTTTACTTTTTAACTTTCAAATGGGTTGAAGCCAGAGAAAACGTAACTTTTGAATTCCAAATTTTAATATTAAAAGCAAAACAAAGAGTAAAAAAAAAAAATACAGCTGAATGTTTAAGATACAAAATATTTCGGGTTAAAACAAAAATTGTAACAGCCAGACTTAAGAAATTGCACAATTTGAACCTTGAAATTAAACGAACGTGTACTGAAATAAAATTAACTCTCAGTTCTAGCATATGACAAATATAAGTTGAAAATTTGTGTTGTTTGAAGAAGGAAACATAGACACATCTGCCAGCTAACTTCCGCTTAACGCGCAGATAAGTTTACTTTAAGGCTGCTAAGTAAGTAAACGGATATAATAAGATGTGGGTTGAAAGTTTGTCACACGCGTATTATATTGTTTTCAAATTATTTCTCTAGATTTTTAATATTTACATTTGTAAAGAATACAGTTTAATCCATTCCAATGAACGGCAATATTATATCTATTTTTCTCAGAGAGATGTGTGTTAGAAAAAAGACAATTCGTGTTAAAGGGACAAAGGACCTTAAACTCGTTTTTTAAATTTTCAATATTTTATTCCATATACCAAATTATTATAATTAATATTCTTTTTTACTGCATTGAATTCATTTAGAATTCCCAAAGAAATATTTTACGGAAGAATAAGACTTGTTTTTCAAAAAATTCTTCAAAAATGCTAGAATTTTTCAAAATTTTCCATGCGCATTCATTTTTTTCTGATTTCCTCCAAATTTCTCAGGACTGTTAATTAAAGTGCTTACCATAAAACTGTGCACAGTTCTTTGAAACCTCAAATATTTTTCAAATTTATAGACCATGAAATAAAGTAAAAACATGCCAAAAATAAAAGATAGTATGAAAAAAGTTATTTAAGACTTTAGATTCATACAAGAAAATAATCAATACACAATTATTTTTATAAACATATGGTAAACGTATATTAAAAAAATTAAGGTTATTAAATGATATAGAATGCGCATGGAACATTTTGAATAACGTTAGAACTTTTGAAAAAAAAAAAATGAAAAGCAGGAATTATTCTGCCAAAAAATCCTTATTTTGAATTCTAAGGGTGTTCAATGTAGTAAAAAAGAATATTAATATTTCATTTTCTGTATATAGAGTTAAAAATTGAGAATTAAAAAAAATTAGGTTGAAGGTCCCTTGTTCCCTTAAGTGTTCTAAAAACTGCGAAATGTATATAAAAAAAATTATTTACGCATGATTTATAGCTAATATATTCCTTTCAAATTCTATAAAAACATAGTGAAATGTTTGCATATTATAATTTTTTTCCGAAAAGCATTAATTTTGCTGTTGTCATTTATTGATATAAATTGTCAGACACCAAATACAGAAAAACTCTGTAAAGAATTGGAAAGCTCTCCCTTTATCATTTCGGCGAGTTCTAAATTCTATTGTATCAACATAACATTGTTTCAATAAACTGAACTGAAAGGTTAAAGTGTCCATTAGTTGTGAAATTACACCAGAGTTGCTTTATACAAATATACATCATATACATCCTACGTTTGTACTTTCCGTAAATTTATGTGTCTATACAATGTTTATATTCATTATAAAAGAAACCATAAAATTAACAGAAAGAACAGTTATAAAGTTTGTAAGTTGTAAGCAGGAAATAAAAACACAGTAATTCAACTTTAAGCCCTTTATTTTGAAGACATACAAGTTTTGAAAGTTTGTCACACGCGTATTATATTGTTTTCAAATTATTTCTCTAGATTTTTAATATTTACATTTGTAAAGAATACAGTTTAATCCATTCCAATGAACGGCAATATTATATCTATTTTTCTCAGAGAGACGTGTGTTAGAAAAAAGACAATTCGTGTTAAGTGTTCTAAAAACTGCGAAATCTATATAAAAAAAAAATTATTTCGCATGATTTATAGCTAATATATTCCTTTCAAATTCTATAAAAACATAGTGAAATGTTTGCATATTATAATTTTTTTTCCGAAAAGCATTAATTTTGCTGTTGTCATTTATTGATATAAATTGTCAGGCACCAAATACAGAAAAACTCTGTAAAGAATTGGAAAGTTCTCCCTTTATCATTTCGGCAAGTTCTTAATTCTATTGTATCAACATAACATTGTTTCAATAAACTGAACTGAAAGGTTAAAGTTTCCATTAGTTGTGAAATTACACCAGAGTTGCTTTATACAAATATACATCATATACACCCTACGTTTGTACTTTCCGTAAATTTATGTGTCTGTACAATGTTTATATTCATTATAAAAGAAACCATAAAATTAACAGAAAGAACAGTTATCCATTCAAGTTTGTAAGTTGTAAGCAGGAAATAAAAACACAGTAATTCAACTTTAAGCCCTTTATTTTGAAGACATACAAGTTTTTGAGAAGTCTTACAATCATGATTTTATTAATTCAAATCACAGTGACTTTGTTTTCTGTACAATGCTTGTGTATTCAAGTCGAAAATCCGCAGTGGAATGTATAAACATCTGTACACCTTTCTGTCATTTCATGGGGTATTGTATTTTCATAAATATAGTGCTATTTAACCCACTTTTCAGTAATGTATTGCATAACAGACAACAAACACAATTTTAATATTGTATTCAAACAATACATATTGCCGAATACACTACTGTTATGTTGGGCGATATGCAAATTGTATTATAACTATGAGAACTACGGTATGACTTTGAGGGGAAATGTGGACAAAAAAATAACGAAACTACAACAATTTATTTCTTACAGTAATTCCACTTGTAAAATGAGTGTACGTCCGATAAGAGATCACGACATGACTAAGGTGTAAAATTTAAAAGATACATGTCTAGAACACAGCAGTTCCTAAAATAGATTCCAGAATTAGTCACTCTAATTTTAAGTTTGAAAAAATATAAATATGAGAATTCGTGGTAGGTCCTCACAAGTTTCGTGGGAATTTTTTAAAACAAATAAAAAAAATCGTATTTTTGCTTGCGCTAATCTTGATAAACTTGATAAATATTATAAGGAATTAGAGGATGTGTTGATGTAGAAAAGATATTTTTAAATATGAACTAAAATAGAAATGAAAAACTAAGGTAACGATAGTGGTTCAAAATTAAATTTTAGATCATTATTGATGTCAGGGGTGGTTCCAACTTCTTCTGAAAATTGTAATAAAATTATTCCGACTCCCACATCCCCCCTTTCTCACCACATTTTTTTTCTAAAGGCTAAAAATAAATAAGCTGACTCGTGAATCAAACTTGACCCTCCCGCTTTCCATTCAGAAATGCCGACCAACATACTAGCAAACAATGTCATGATGTTACTTAATGAACAACCTCTTCCCTCCAAGGAAGACTAGGAAGGAAAGACTATGAAGAGCCCTAATCCTCTTTTAAGTTGGAAAAACTAATAACGATTTTTAGACAACTACAATGTTTAGGCAATCTTGTTTACTTTTTGACAAACTCCATGAAGCTATGACATTCTTCCTTAATTGAATCCTTATTGCTGAAGTTCAGCAGTTGTGAAAAGACGTATATTGGAGGGATGAGGTACCGGGTTCGATTCCAGTGCGTGCGAGGAGCACCTAAAGTTTCGTTGGTCGGCTAGTTTAGAGCACTATGCTAAATCGCTAAGCGAGGGATAAGTTCCAGTACGATTTAAAATAGCTTAGGACCTGTGTTGATGAACTTTCTTGAAGCCCGTGCCAACCACTGGACTGAAACCCCAAATGCTTGGAGAGTTAGCATCTAAACCTAGTATCAGCACGTTTAAAACACAGGACTGTCATTTCCCCATGCCATTCAATGAACGAATATGCCTTTAAGAGGTTTTAAATTAATTTTATTGTTTTAATAATTGTTTAGAATTAGTATAAAAGTTACGTAGATTTTCAGTTTTTCTTCGGTCAACATTACCTTTGTTTTGGAGCCACGCTGATTTAGGAACAATTTTTATTTTACTACCACCCTTTTTCCCTCAAAAACCTGCCCATGTTTAAATGTAATATAAATCTTATATGGCATACTTCAATACTATAGATACTGACGCGAAATGTCTTTATGCTCATATTTCCTGATTTGTATTTTCTGAAATGTCAATGCGATGAGATAGTTCACGCCACGTAATTATAACGAAAATCTCAAGGTGCATTTAAATCCCCTTGTTACCAAAATGTTCACGCGATTCTTCGTAATATACAGTAAATACAAAATTAGGTCTGAAGCCTCATAATGTTCTCCAAATGTAAAGTTACAGGCATGTGTCCCACACAAAGATTTTTGACAGTGTTAACATTATTGCAACTTCATTGCAAATATCGTAGAAATAGGACAATCAAACATTCAGTTGAAAAAAAAAAAGACATTACGGAATGAATGATTGAAAATAAATTAGCTGTCACGAGAAACCTACAGTTGAAGTACAACTCTTGCATTTGCATTAACAGCCGAGATATGAGATTTAGTCCAATTATGCTTGGGCACGTTTGCTTTTAAAACCGAATCTCAGTTAAGGGCAAAAGGTACATAACTAATTCTCCATTCACGTGCCCACAGAGATTAAAACTAATTGTACAAGTATCAAGTCTTAAATATTCTAAAAAATCGTTTTATTTTATTTCGTTTTTCTTCTACATAACAAAAGAATAATGTGACTTGTTCAGTTTCTTACAAAATTTAAGGCTAAAATCATGCTTGGATTTAAATAGACAATAGAGATTATGAACTTGTTTACATTTTACTTCCTTGCATTCGGACAAATAAGCCAGATTTTAAATTTAAAATGATTTATATATGTTGAGCTTTAATTCAATATTACACCTCATAACACAAGAATTAACGAAAAATATTATTTTTAATTTGAAATTTCTTGAAATTTTGAAGTTACGAAGTACGAGTATTAACGAATTTCAATAAAAAATATTTCATGAATTACTTCGATTAAAATTACTTTCGTGAAATTAAAAAAAAAAAAACTGATTTTGGCTCTTGGAAAAAAGTAAGCACTTTACAATAAATAAAACTTCCATGGACAACACAGTTTAATCCAGCTTAACAAAATTAAGTACTTTTATAATGTTTGAATTCAAATTGTTGACTATTGTTCAATATTGTACAGCAATAACATTTAGTAATGGAAAAGTAGACTTTTATTTTTTTATTGCTATAGAAAATCAATCAATCAATCAATCAATCAATCACACACACACACACACACACACACACACACATATATATACTTTTGTATTTTTATATAAAAACATTTTTATATTTGTTTAATAAATAGGTCATAATTATTTCATAAAACGTTTCTAATCAATTGTTTTATAAAATAGAATTACTAAGCAAAAATATCTTTCAAAATTATTTAAAATACCTAAGTACGATGAATTTTTAATTATATTAGAATGAATATTTCAAATTAAGCTCATATATATATATATTGTTATTCTTATTCTACTAATAAGTTCAAATAAAAAAATCCAGTTTTTTTGTAATTTTATCAATATTTTAAAGGTAAGTCCTATACATCATTTTTTGGGTGCGTATGTGGGTGAGGGGGGGGGGTGAAATCTCTTATTTCATTTTAATTTCTGTTTATGTTCCTTTCGTGATATAAATAGAACATGGTTTCAAATAAATTTTCTTCCTTGTATAGTTATTTAAAAATTATATTTCAGACTTAGTTATTCAGATTCATGTCATATTTTTTACTTTCACTTCAAAATTCCATTTTTTTCTTTCTTTCAAAAGCCTATTGTTTGCGGTTCCCCTCCTATCTTTGAAACCTAACAGGACGCTTTAACAATAGAAAAATAGTTCACTGTTATGATGAGAGATGGCAGCACCTCCTATCACTATTGAATGCCTTTTACCGTTTAGTTCCTAGTCATTCGTAAACAAGCTCGCGCGCTTACATCCACCTCTGTAATCGAATGTGATACAATACGGTTTATAAACGCTTCGATTTTAATGACTATCATATTTTATCTCGCACAATATGAGCAGTTTTTTAAAAAACCCAAAACAAATGAATACACTATTCTAGAGCAGCTTCTTGAACTCACTTTCAAACTGAAGATTAGGAGGTGGGAAGTTTGTTATTAGAAATAATTTAATAAAGTTGCCAATAAATGACTTATCCTTTTACTTATCATGTAATCATTCAGTTTTACAGTCAATGATGACGACCACAGCAGTTTCTTGCTGTGATAAAATTCTAAATGAGCGTCCTTTCCATAAAGAGAACGTATATCACAATTCTGCCTTGCCAAATGTAAGAAATTATTTGCCTAGGTTTTTAACTCAGGTTCTAAATTGTGGAGAATTTTAAATTATCAATATGAAACGATATTTAATCGGTTAAAGACCGCTCGGAATTAAAGTGTCGCATTGAATGACAGGGCAAACATCGTATTTTTGAGCAGGTAACTTGCGCAGGGTCTCGGCGTTAGCGTTCCCGAAGATATCCTCCCTTTCCTTTATTTTTAAATTTACTAAAATTAAAAATGGGAACTCTGATATTTACTGTGTATTGGTAGTTTTTGTGCACGCATTAAGTATACTATTATATAAAGTACCAAATAGAAAAAAAAAATTCCGTATTTTTTTTTTTTAAACCATGAAATAATTTTTTTCTAGAAAAAAATTATTTATTTTAGATCAGAAATATGTCAAATAGCTTTAATTTCCCTTATATTTACAATTTTTTTTTCTGGGGGGGGGGGGGGCTTAACCCTTCAGCGGGCGCGCCCGTGTATAAAGTGCAACATTTTCATAATTTTGAATGGTTTGTTTTTATATGTAAGATTTGGATGTTCTAAGCAGTTTCTATTTATAGCTACACCCTTTCTAATGCAGGTCTGATTTTCTGACCTTTGTATTCCTTTCCATTCATTTTTAACCGTGATTCTAACAGAGGATACTTCTATCTGTTGCACTCAGCAACAAATAGAAGCTTGCACAGCTCGCCTGATCATGTAATAAAATATTCCTTATTTTATTTTTGGTTATTTCGCTAAAATAATTCTAAGCATTTACAAAGTTGCTTTTCTATGATTATAAATTTAAAAAGGCTTATCAAATAAATGTTCTGAAGAAGTTTTAAATGCTAAATAATTAATTAATAATTTTGTTCCCGATGTTAAAAGTAAATTTACTTTTCGTAGCATAGGAACATAGTGTTCCTATGCTACGAAAAAAAAAATAAGGGAGTCATACTTTTGTCGACAATGCATGATGATGCAACAGGGGATGACGATTCTGGTAAACCAGCGATTATACTGGATTACAATACGACAAAAGCAGGAGTTGATGTAGTGGATCCAATGTGCAACTATTACACGGTATCCGGCATATACCGAAGATGGGCTCTCCTTTTTTCTTTTTCTTTTTTTTTGGGGGGGGGGGCGGGCGGGGGGTTTGGACATAATAGGAATCCATTCACAAGTTGTCCTTAGATCCAATAAACCGGACAGTTTTGAAAGAAGGCGATTGTATCTGCATTATTTGGCTTTAGAACTTCTCGAAAGCCACTTGAAGACCCGGGCAAATATTCCATCTCTTCTTCCAGACATAACTGGATTTGAGCAAGGAATTGAGCAAATTATTCGTGTTTTAAAAATAAATTTTAATTTTTTATGAAAATTTCCTCTTATTCATTTTTGGCCTTTAATTACAAATAATCTCAATATTATCACCATTTTACATCTTTGAGCTGCGGACCCGGGTTCTGTCCTCGTAACGTCGTAGGGTCAGAGGCAGCAGATATTGATATGAGACTAATCGTGATATTGTACTGAATTATTGATGACTAAGGATATAGAAGATGATAATTAAAAGTGTCTGTCTTGTGTTGTGTTCTTGTATGTCGAAATAAAAGATAAAAAGAACGGCTTGACATGTTTTCCTTCTGACAGTAGGCTATGCATACGTTTTTAGGAGCTTAAAGGAACGGATATAGCTCGGCAAAGTGGCAGTCGAGAAGCACTATACAGGTAAAATACATTGTTTCTAGTTGCTATGTAACATTTAATGATAAAACGCAGAATTATTATTAGTGATAAAACGCAGAATTATTATTTCCAGTCGGAAAAAAAAAAGGTTCATTACAAAAGGAATAATCAAGGTTTAAAGGGACGTTGCACTTTATGCAACGCGCGCCTGGTGGCGTTACAAAAATTGGCGCGCCCGCTGAAGGGTTGATGCTTGCACTGAGAAATTGTCATCAAATTATGTTTTCGTGAAAACGTTTTGAAAGCAAGAAAACCACGTGATATATTCGACCATTGGTAAGCATGACAGATCTAACAAAAGCAACATTCTGTGATTGTATTTCCTTAATCAGGTGCATAACTAGATTATATGGACACATTATTACACACGTTTAATTTCAAAATCCACGATTGCGTCTCGAATTGACCTTTGAGCTTGACCGTCAAACCCCAGCGATTCAAGTGTCTCTGTCCTATTCCCTTACCAAGAATGGATGGTTATTTAGTATCAAAGAGTTAAACAAAAATCTATGTAATACATATGCTATATATATATATAGCCTCTTCCCTTCATGGCAATATAAAACGAAGCTAAGTTTGGATAAAGGTAAGAAATAAGCGTACGAATCGATTACTCCTGACAGAGGTAAGAAATTGAACAGAGGAAAAAATGTTCTTACTCTAGTAAGAGAAAACGTTAAAAATTTAAAATTTTCCGTTCCAGCAGAAAATATTCTGGATTTTCTGGAAATTTAAATCAAATTCTTAAACCTCTCGTGGCTCAGAAAAATAAAAATAAAATTCCAAAACTTCCAAGAATTTCCAGAATCTGTGTTGAACCATAACTGTGTTACAGTATTTATTTACGAATGACATTCAATTAATGACAGCATTTATTTTTGAGTATAAAATTTTTCGCATTTGTCCTAAATAATTTATTGGAACGAAGTTCTTTTACGCGGCTTACAGTAGAGTGAATTGGCAGAAATCGTCACGTAAGGAAAAAGCGTTATGCCCCCTCCAGGCGACCTTTCCCTCTCTTTCTCTTTTTTAGTGGCTTTTGCATCATCGGGATGGCGTGGTGCTATCGGCTTAGTCTGGAGTGTGATAGATCCCGCGTTCGGGCCTCGGCGATTGCCTTGATTGCCTGGTATTCTTGTGTTTGGGCACTTGTTATTGTTTCAATTCACACGGGATTTATATTGTGTCATTATTGCAATTTTTTTTAACTTTTTTTATTATTACTCAAAACGATGGGGAGGAATCAGGATTGAAAAGTCTGTTCTTGGGATGCTAGGGAATGAAAAGAAACAAATCATAGAAACTATGTCATTGCTTCAATATATAAGCTGATAACACGACCAGAATTTCTTCAGTTTATGAATCTACCAGTTCTACAGGCTTCATACTCATCTTCTAAAAGTAAAATTAAGTTAGTTATCATTATCTCTGAACACATGTTAAAGGACAATAGTAAAAAATGTTTAAATATTTTCTACCTAGTTTTTCACGTATATATTTTCAAAAATTTAACTATGTAATTTTAAATGTTTGAAAGGAAAAAATTACGTTTTCTTCATTTAAATTAGATTTGTTGTTATGAACGCTCTCAATTTAAAGTCGCATTAAATAATGAAACTATAATACTTTTTAAAACTGATTTTCTCTTATCAACTTCGGCTAAAATTTAGTCCAGCTTAATTTTATCACAAAATCAAATAATCAGTTGGAAAAAAGGGGGAAAATATAAAATAAATTTAAGAATCAAAGCTTAGAGTCAAGACACTAAGCTTTGATTAAGGGCTTTTGAACTAAGTTTTAAATCAAGGAAACTAAGAGCTTTATTTTTTGAAATTTTTACGGGTCACTGAATGAAAAATTTTTTAATTTGATCTAGCTTACATTGACTGGTCCTGACATTCTTATAAAAGTTGAATCATTGAGACCAATCAGAGGTACAAAGTTAATTTTTTGTACTGTGCTTCTTTGGAGCAATGACATAACTTTCCCTGGTTAATTCAGACTAAAACTAATGGCTTAGTTACTAGGGGTTGGACTAGAGACAACACTTGAATTCTTCAGGAATTTCTGACAATTCCTGTAATTGGTAGCTTGTCGTAGACAGTTTGATTAGTCTGAAAGAGAAAATCGGTGTTAGGAAGTGTCTGAACAAATACTGAGTTTTAAGAGCCCTTAAAGCAGGGGTGTCAAATTTGCGGCCCGGCCAATATATTGGACAGATGAAAAAATGTTTATACTCTAGTAAGAGAAAACGTTAAAAATCTAAAATTTTCCGATCCAGCAGAAAATATTCTGGATTTTCTAGAAATTTAAATCAAATTCTTAAACCTCTCATGGCTCTGAAAAATAAAATTTCAAAACTTCCAAGAATTTCCAGAATCTGTGTTGAACCATAACTGTGTTACAATATTTATTTACGAATGGCATCCAAATTATGACAGCATTTATTTTTGAGTATAAAATTTTTCGTATTTGTCCTAAATAATTTATTCTTTTACGCGGCTTATAGTAGAGTGGACTGGCAGAAATCGTCACGTAAGGAAAAAGCGTTATCCCCCTCCAGGCGACCTTTCCGTTTCTCTTTTTTAGTGGCTTTTGCATCATCGGGATGCAAAAGCCACTAAAAAGATCATTGCTATTATTAAACAAAATGCGTATATTTATGTTGAATATACTGTAATTAGGTAAATAAACCTACGTTTCTATTAATATTGATTTTTTTGCGGCCCACCTATAGTTAAACTTTGTTTGTTTGGCCCAAGTTAGCCTTTGAATTTGACACCCCTGCCTTAAAGGGACATTTTAAGTTCTTATTCCAAGAACCCTATTCTGAATGACAGTTTTTAAAAGACCCTTTGATTTTGTGAAGTCACATTTTACTGGCGCAGTAGTAATCAGTTTTCCCACACTGTGACATAAATTTATTACCTATTTAAGCAGAATTTGAAAATTAAAATAATCAATGATATGTACATAAAAATTCCTTTCTTATGATAGTTTTATTCACTACTGATATCACTAAAAAATATAAAAATGTTTAGTTCCAGCTAAATATTCAAGATAACTATGCATTTTTCTCTACTTTATTTTTGATTGTATAGGGTAATTCTGGTCACCCAAATAAAGTATTTAAGATAATGTAATAGAAAATTAACTCCCAATTCGCTCGGCTTGTTCGTTAGAATTTATTTGAGAATGATGAACTAAACTCATGCTTGTCATTTTGATACAAGGATTTCGATTTAAATGATGTTAGAATATAAAATGAAATCTTTGTTTAGCCAAAAACTTTACGTTTGTTTTAAAGGAAAATAAAGATGTTAGAATTGTTGTATTTTAAAATCCTGTCAATTCTTAGTATTATTTCTTAACAGCCGGTTACTTTTTACCTATTCGAACTAATTTCCTGGACTTCTCTACCGTGGATAAATGTTAGGAATCTACTTTCAACAGCAGTAAATTCCTACCAATTTAACTTGCAGAACATACATAATGCATTGAACACAAATTTCATCGCTCTTCGACACTTATTCATAAGAGTGAAAAGAAAGTTCTCTAAGTTGAGTCTCCAATCATAATAAATGCATTCCTCTAAAAACTACACCCAAATTTAAACCCCTCAAGCTGTATTCCTCAATCTCGAAAATATATACATCCCCAGATAAAATTCTCTGAACATCCGACCATAATTTTGATACCACAAGTTAAGAGCATCCGACGTTTGCAAGAGTCGAACTGCATTAACACCTGATAAAAAGCTAATGCCTTAGAGATGTGAAGTTACTTTGCGTCCCGAATTTCAATTTGTTCGACGATAAGCGCTTGATGTTCTTTCAGATTATTAGAGTCATACATTATGATTATGCTTTTTATTATGGAAAATCAGCAGTTAAAAAAGCTGTTTTAATTATGCTGAATGAAATATTTCAGCTAAGGTCTGTATCTATGGTGGTTTATCTCAGCTGTGATATAAATTAGTTTTTTTTCTTTCTTCAAAACCCGTTGAAATGCAGTTAAAACAGCTGATGTTTATAATGATACTTAAATCGACTTTTGTTCTGAACACAAATCCAAGACTATCCTATTTAAATTATTTACAATTTCACTGGCTCAAAATTGGCACTGAAATTTTCTAGATTTCGGATGGCTTTCATTAAACCTAGCTCTGCAGCTAAAATGGAAAGCAGCATTCAGTTTCTCAGGAAACTTTATAACTGCGGATATTTAAAATACAGAAGATGATGGGTATATATGATATACTTCAAGTACAGAAGACATTAAGCATCCAGCAAATGGCAAAGAAGTAGGGGGGGGGGGGGTAGTGCATCAAAATAATTCACGAATAAATGATTGAAACGCATGCCACTGACAGCTTTTTTGTAATTCCCATGATATAATAAAAATCTTTTAGAAGGAAAATAGACGAAAATTTCTATGATATGCATAGAAACTGGAAATTAGATTTTACACAGATGAGCCTTGCTCAAGAAGCTATGCTCATAATGAGAAATATGTTCATGCAGCTGTTTTAGTTGACTAGCATAGCCTACGGTTCTACACTGAAAAGTTTTCAATGTCAACTTTCAATGTCTCCAAGAAAACAACCAAGGACATACTTTAAACTCTTCATTATAAAACCAGATAAAAAAAAAAATACAGTTCTTCAGGATACTTACTAAACGTTAAATAAAAAATTATGGATATTTAGATTTTAGCGTTAATTTATTTTCTCATTTTCTGCTTTATTGCCAGTTATCAACAGATTATATGCTAAAGAGAAAGATTTTTCAACCTCAAGTAGCAAGCCACGAGACATTCTTCCTTTCTTTATATCGATGATTTAATGTAGCATTACAGATATTAAATGAGTCAAGAATCTAGATTACGGGTACATATGTTACTGTGACTTCCAAACATTATATTTATTTTCTCCCAATAGTAAAATATAAGGTGACATATGATATCTAAAAGCGGTTTTGTAACACATACGCTCTTCTCTTCTTAATCTGAACACTTGTGATATAAGGCAATACAGGGTTTGAAAGCGCAATTCAGTTAGAGTACAAGAAAGCGTTTCTAACTAAAATAAAAAGAGAAAAGCACTTTCTCTCTAAACAAGATTAATCTCAAAAACTGCATAACTCTAGACTTTGTAAAATTTAGAAATTTCTAGTGCCCTTGGAAAGGAAAATAAAATTCTAGATCTTTTCCACGATTTTTGTGGACCACAATTACAGATTGATATACATGCAAAGTAAGTATTTGTTAGAAAATTCACAGTTTAATTATCTATACTAATATATAACAATATATAATTCAACGATCCTTAGCGTGGTGCTATCTATACTAATATATAAAGAGAGAGGGGATTTTGTACGTGGAGGGTAATCTTCAGAACCACTGTACCTATTTGAAAAATTCTTTCACTGTTTCAAAGGTACATTATTCCAGATGGACATAGGCTATATATTATGTATATCTGATCAGTAGAAATAAAGTTAGGAGCTTAATCCTAACAATCTCCATTGTTTCCGATACTGTCTTCTACCGCTTTTTGTTCCGAAGATTTCAAGGATCCTTATCGTGGTGCTATCGCGGTGGGCTTCTGTTCTGACGCTAGCGGTTCGAACCTAGCCGTTCTCCGGCACGCCTTTTACTTTTAAAAAATTTATTTTAATTATTAACTATCAAAATTAATTTAATGTATTATTTAGGTTATTATTAAGGTTAAAAAAGATTTACAATTTACTGGCTATCAACTTCAAATTTATTGGTATAATATTTTGTTCAACCCGGACAAAGTCGGGACGGGCCGCTAGTGCTTAAATGAAACTGAAGGCTACTATCTCCTTTCTCTAGTTTTTAATTTACCGCAAATATTTCTGCATATTCTCAGTGCTAAAATAAAATGCTTAATTTTTATATCTTATTTTTCTACCCGGAAGAACAAATATACATAACCTGCAGTGCTATTTCTACTCTGTAAGAAGCGTTTTTTTTTAATCAGGCCCAGAGCTTTAATGGAAATGGAACTAGTGAAAGAATCGATGTCTACGGAACAAAATTTTTCAAAATGAATATTCAATTTTTTTCCTGTTTTCTAATACGCCTGTTTAAAGTTACTCTAGTACGTAAGGAGGTAATTGGATTTAGGTATAAAATATTAGTAATTTAGGAATATTCGCATTTAAAATGACGTTTATCAATGTAGAATACTCTGATTCCGTGACGAGTGAATTCAATCAGACTTTTAAATTTAAACAAAGCCTTGAATATACAGGGTGTCCGGGCTAAAGGTATCCAAAAGTTATGGCTTATTTTTACGGAAATACTCATTAGAATTTTTTTTAAAAATATTTAAATAGAAAGAACATCTCACCAAATTTAATTATTCGATGTGTGCACTTTTGTAGGACGACAAGCGTCTAAACGGTAATCCAGTTCTCTCCAAGTGACGAATTACTCGAATGATACTCCTCTTCAACTCATCCACAGTTTCAATTTTTAGTTTATACACAAATTTTTTTTATATACACTAATAATTCTTGATATGCTGCGAAACACTTGGAGAGAACTGGATTACCGTTTAAACGTTTGTCGTGCTACAAAAGATGCACACATCTAAATGTATTGATATTAAAACTTAGTGAGGTGTTCTTTCTATTTAAATAACTTTTTTTTAAAAATTCTAATGGGTAGTCCCGTAAAAATAAACTATAACTTTTGGATACTTTTATCCCGGACACCCTGTATATCTATATATATAAAACAGTTCCGTAACTGACTCACTGACTGACATACAACGCACAGACCAAACCGCTGGACCTAAAGGGCTGAAATTTTGCATGGCGATTTTTCTTATAGTGTAGGGGTGCATTAAGAGAGGTTTTTGAAAAATTCTTCTTAGATTTTTTAAAATTAAATTTTTAAGCTGTTTTTGTAACATTTTTTAAGTTTGCATTTAAAATAATAATTTGAGGGTTATAAAATTTATATCACGAGAAAGATCATAAAAATTCCTTTCCAATGAAATCTTTTTCGAATCTTTACCTCCATTTCCTGATTTTTGGTGAATTTTTAAAGATTAATTTTTAGAATTTAATTTATTAAATGCTGATCACGTGATTTCTTTTTCTGGTACTTTAAATAAATTTATCGTCACGTGCATAAAAACTAAATAGACAAAAATATATTTTTTTCTTGATAATGCGGCAGACGATTGGACATTATCCAAAAAAATATTAAAATACAGTAAAAGAAATGTTATACAAACTGTACTATATTCTTTAGTATTCTTTATATTAGATTTAATTTGAATATATTCTTCTACATTATTTTGTCTATAAAAATATCCCTTACGATTTTTTTTATCAATACGCATATATATATATATATATATATATATATATTGCATCAATTATATACATTGATCGTCGTATTTATTATATATATATTGGCATCAATTGCATACATTGACCGTTGTATTTAATTTGAATGTACTCCGTAGCGAAGTGCGGGTTTTCAGCTAGTACAGAATAAAATTTAATATACGGAAGAAAACAGAAAGGGGCAATGGTTAAATAAAATCTGGAATATCCGTTTAAAAATTCATACCAGGGTAATCAAACCAAAGTTATACATTGATTTAAAAATCTCTATTATACTGTGAAAAAAACTTCATAAAAACCTCTCCTAGATTGAGACATCCCAGTCATAACTGCCTATTACTTTAGTTTTCTGTCCGGAATACCATCATGCGTCCGAAACATTATAAGTAACTTTTATGCGGCCGCAGTATGCCTCTTGGAATGATGTTACTGGTTATCAGTCTAGGCACATAGCTAAGCACCAATAAAATAGCTCCTTCTTATATAATGACTAGGTAGAAAGGTTCTGTTGAAAGCATACTGAGATAATTCGAGACATTAAGATAGGGGAGTGTGCAGTTTGGGGGGATAATTTTCATGCGCATTGAGCATTTGCTTGAAATTAATTCAATTAAGATATTGGAGGAATGTTAGCTTCTTTTATCTGTTTCAGATTCATGAGAATTGCTTGAACAGATTTCCTCAAATTGCAAGTCAGATATTTATTAGATTAACATTTTTAAACCTTATCGAAATATTTAAAAAAATATTATATTGAATATAATATTAAGATATTGTATGTAGTTATTGTTTCGCTAAACTTTTCATGCTTTCAGAGCAAAGTACAAAATATTTGCTAATTACTTTTCTATTACTTAACTATTACTAAAACTAGGTTTTTAAAAAAAATTATCTTGGGTGGTAATTAAATAAATAAATATTATGATACTATTTCCAATAATTTTCAAGTTATTTCCAGATTCCTTTTGAGAACACAAAGTTATCAATCATGTTGAAATTTTTAATGAATTTTTTATTTTAAATTTTCAACATTACTTCTGTAAGTACACTCATTTGTATATTTTCAATATTATTCACCTTAACTGGCGTACTGTAGCTTAATTCTTGAAATGTATTACTTAAAAAGATACCAAATGCTCCAACGAAAAGAGACTGCCAAACGAAATGTTTCCAAAGGGGAGGAGGCTTTCTGTGCAACCATGTCTTCAAGTCAAAAATAATACTTATGTAGCTTTAAATTTATATTTGCTGGTTTCATGTGCTATGATTAAAATTACACTTATACTACACTAAATATATGCAGACCTGCCAACCTCAGTAAGAGCAAAATCCTGCAATATTCTACCATGCCTAAAATAATCGACACAACACAAAACGGTATAGAAAAAAATCATAAAAGAATTATAATGTATACTTGCTTATAGTTTATAGGATCTCTTAAATAATGTTACATAGTTCAAAATATTTCCTTACTGTTCAGCACATCTTGAAATTATAATATTAAACAAAAGTTATATATTTGAAATTAGTAATCACACATTTTAATGTACATCTTATTTACACTAACAGGGACCCCAGCAGTCTATATTTTGAGTACTTCTATTTCTTTATAATGTTTGTTTTAATTAATTGCAGAAAATCTTGGAATTTTTGTAGCATTTACTGTAGCTAATTTTGCTCTTTTAAAAATTCATTGTTAATTGTTCTTCATAACAGCGTCCTTGTGGGTTCAATTTGCACATTAGCAAATTTTGTAAGGTTTCCCTTGACATAGATGACCTAAACTGAGTCGATAGTTTTGTTATGTAACTAAAAATCCGGTAATAATGGTGTCCATTCCGGAAACCCGGAAGATGCATTAAAAATCCTTCATTGCCGGGGTAAATCCGGAAAGTTGGCAGGTCTGTATATGTAATATCATTTATACAACACCAAACAAAAAAAAAAAAATCTGTCAAAATATAAAAATTCAGTTAAAAAAAGTTTAAAAAATTTGTAAGGTATACACAAGATTCGATTCACAAGAATCGAACTTTTGAGTGAATGAATTAAAGAAGCTGCTTGAGATATGCTAATTTCGGCATACGCGCTTGGTATAAATACCATGCAGCTTTATTAAAGGTTGAAGAAGGTTTTGTTAAGGTTGATAGATAGATAAGGTTGATAGCGAGTTGAGGGAGCTACGATGTAAGCAGCTCCAGGTGCTATCCTGAGCTAGTGCTTAGGGGGCCCAAAGTTTACGTGGCAGAACTGCTGGTTTGACTCTCTGCTGGTTTGTGAGTATTTTGCAAAGTGTATTTCTATTGAACGTTAATATATATTCCGTACAAGTAGTATGTATGCTTATTGCTGTAAAAGCAAATTCTACATGTGCAACGAATTCAATAAACATTGTTTCATATATAAACTGTGTTTGTATCAAATTCATTTAGAGTGCCACTTCAAATTATATACACCCAAGTGCGGGTAAAAGTGAGCTATTTTCTCTATAAATTTTCGTCGAAGAATAAAAAAAATTGTTTTTAATTGTATAGAAACTATTAGATCCGGACATTAAATTAAAAACTCTGTCATATTCTGCTCGTACTTCCAATTTATCAGATTTTTGAGAGACTTATCTTAAGCAAAGTCTTCGCTACACATATTCTTCTATAATAACCCATCACAGAAAAGATTTTCTAGCACCTTCCTTATTTTCCATTTCATATTACCCATCCAACTAGATTAAGTAGACTTACTACGTTTACAAAATGAGAATTCTAAGGACTATTGTAGACCAGAAAGTGACTTCACAACTATGACATTCAGACTGAAACGTTAGGCTTAATGTGTAATGTGTATAAGTGTTAAGTCTAGTATAAGTAAAAGTGCAACTTTTTATTTTTCATATTATGTTACCCATACGACTTGATGAAGTAGATTTAAAACTATATTTACTAATTGAGATTCCAATGACTATTACAGATCAGAGAGTGACACCACAACTATGACATTCAGACTCAGACATTAGGCCTAATGTATAATGTGTATAAGTGTAAGTCTAGTATAAGTGAAAGTGCAATTTTTTATTTTTCATATTATGTTACCCATACGACTTGATTAAATAGACTTAAAACTATATTTACAAATTGAGAATTCCAATGACAATTGTAGATCAGAAAGTGATCCTACAACTATGGCATTCAGACTCAATCACTGAACTTATGTGTTATACAATAAAACGGGGATGGTGACAAATAACATTCGTATTGCTCTTCCTGTGAAAATTAAATTGTTTATTTCCTTTCAATTTAAAACCCATTTTAACAAAATATTTAGCTTTCACTTGGGACTTATGAATTTTTAGGCAAGATATTTATATGAGGATATTTATAGCAACACATTTCTGTTTATATGCTAAAGGGTTCCCACTGTAAAATAATGGAAAAATTAGTTCAGTTCTGAAATTTATAGGAAAAGCAAGGAAATCCAGAACGGGTAACTTATGACTCGATAAAGATAATCATTTCAGTTTTGATTCTTAACCAATGAGGTTATGGTAAAATAACTTCAAATTGCAGAAACGAAATTAAAAAGCAACAGCTGATAGCAGAACGTACTTTCTTGTTATAACTTAATAACAGGAAAAACATGTAATGCTCTTGATTTGACAAAAAATGTTCTGGATTTCCTTGCTTTTCCTATAAATTGCAGAACTTAACTAATTTTTCTATTATTTTACAGTGGGAACCCTTTAGCATAAATACAGAAATGTGTTGATATAAATATCCTCATACAAATATCTTGCCTAAAAAATCATAAATCCCAAGTGAAAGCTGAATATTTTGTTAAAAAAGGGTTTTAAATTGAAAGGAAATAAACAATTTAATTTTTCGGACGGTAAATAATGGGATTTTATTCAGCAGAGGCTTTTAAGATTGCCGAATATATTTTTATAACCTACTCAGTAATTATTTTTAAATGTTTCAATTTTGTTGCAGTAAATAAATAATGAACTTAATTACAACATCCATATAAAAAATTACAACACATTTAATTGCCACGCAGATTTAAATTTTATTTATAACATTAAATTGCATCTAAATCTAGTTTTAAATATCTCACGTTTCATAAGTGTTAGAATTTATTAATGCCTTAAAACTGAGCAATAACTATGAAAATCAAAAATATCAGAAAGACCCTAAATTTAACTATTCCTCTCAGAAAATGATGTTGGGAAACGGGAATATTTATATAATGTGATCCCACCCTAC
Source organism: Dolomedes plantarius (assembly GCA_907164885.2). Lineage (NCBI taxonomy): Eukaryota > Metazoa > Arthropoda > Arachnida > Araneae > Dolomedidae > Dolomedes > Dolomedes plantarius. Next base: position 37,695,384 of record OU015491.1, read on the forward strand.
TGCATGCAGTGCAGTTTAATGAAAAGTGACCATAATTAGGATTCCATTATAAAAACGTTATATGCAGTTTTTTCGCTTAACTTTTCATGCCTTCAAAAGATCAAAACAAAGCATTTTCTAATCCCTTTTCTGTTATTTCATTTTTAATAAATATGCATCATTTTTTATAACTAGTTCTTTTTTAAAGTTTCTTACGGTTAAAACCATTTTGAATATTTGTCTACCCTAAAAAAAATAAAAACAACTTGCCAGGGTGGGTAAATAACTATGAAAATGTTTCATTTTTAAATTAAACATTTATCACACAAAAATAAATGTATTACTCTTGGGTATTCTTACAGTTAGTATTTCAAGGTACACAAATAGAAAATATCCATAAAAATCGAAAATCGAAAGTAAATAAAGAAAAACTTTAAATGCAACCAAAACGAAAACTGACGGCGGATGCAACAAATGTCAAGATGTATACACAAATAGAAAATATCCATACAAATCGAAAAACGAAAGTAAATAAAGAAAAACTTTAAATACAACCAAAACGAAAACTGACGGCGGATGCAACAAATGTCAAGATGTATACACAAATAGAAAATATCCATAAAAATCGAAAATCGAAAGTAAATAAAGAAAAACTTTAAATACAACCAAAACGAAAACTGACGGCGGATGCAACAAATGTAAAGATGTATACACAAATAGAAAATATCCATAAAAATTTAAAATCGAAAGTAAATAAAGCAAAACTTTAAATGCAACCAAACGAAAACTAACGGTGGATGCAACAAATGTCAAGATGTATAAACCACCTTTAAATTTAATAATTTTTTTACTCTTTTTAAATATTTTTAAATAAACACGTTGCTTTAAACATTAACAAGTCCGCAATATCTAATGTTATATTATGAGCTGTTTTTTTAATTTTTAAACAAAAGATAAAGTGACGAAATTCCTTGCACACACGCACAAAAAAAAAATATGTATTCAACCATACAACAGTTACTTAATGTATATAAATCTTTCGGTTCATCGACACAATCTTCACAATACGCCATAAGAAAGTCCGAAAACAATAATTAAATCTTTGATTATTAATGGCGGTAAACTTTGAGGTGTAAACTGCAAACAAACTCACAAATCAACTCACAAAATAAGTGAAGCAACTGAATAATGACATACAGATTACTATATTTCTATTCATGGATTTCGCCTCAGTAGCAAAAGCATGATTATCACGAGCGAAAGATTATAATAGAAACATAAAACCAACTAATACTGGCAAGCGGCGGGTATAAAATATTGACTGCACCCACTTTCTGTAGCTTTAAGGCATATAGCTGATAGAATGAATAGAATCTATAAATATATATTATTCTGTGTAAGGTTGATTTTTAAGAGTTTATATTCTGATCATAAAACGAGTGCTTAGTATTGTAACAGGGGAACCTATATTTATTATTTCATATGCAATCCAAGTACAGAAACAAGTGAGCTTGATGCTAGGTAGGTTCACAATTATCATAAAATTGCTCGAAGTCTTAAATTCTAGGCCTATTAACATAATCAATAGGATATAATATCGAACATTTATTTCTTAGGCTTTAAACTCTACAAATTCAGCAGATTTTAACTGACACACCAAAAGCTATTGAATTATTAATTTGATAAGGTGATACAGTGATTGGTCACTATGTACTTCGACAAAGTTTGTCAAAAGCAAAAACTTCTCTAAAAATTTAGCATCAAGAATTCTAATATCAAACTTCATGCAACAAAATGCATTTTTCTATCCGTGCAAACTAACAAACAAATAAAAGCTCAAATATATGCAAACTTTCATACAGGTTCATTCCTCTCAAAATTTACTTTGCTCTATTTCAACCAAAAAAAAAAAAATCTTTTTTGAGGTCACGATATTTTAAGGACACATTTTTTGAGGATGCAAAATTTAGTCAAATGAGAAATATAAAAAATTCTGAGAATGATCATAAATAATTCGAAAGGATATTTCAAAATTTATTCTTAAAGCAATTTTGTGCTAAAAACAAGCTTAGATATTTAACTAAAAGGTGAGCAATATTTTCATACATTTTAAAGCAAAAATACGATGAGATTAATGTTTAACGGTGGCAGATAAAGTATTAAGGTTATAACAGAAGCAATTATTAACTAAAAATTAATTGGAAATACTGGCCCACAAAAATAGTTACATGAAATAAAAATAATCTTTCACTATTTATTCTGTCAGTAACATATCAATAATTCCAAAACAGTGTTTTTAATTTTATACCTGGCTCTCAATACTTCTACAGTTCTCCTGTTGCAAAATAGATGACCGTATCTCTCCAAATCAACCATCTTACAGAGTGAAATTATAGAAAATTCCCCTGATTCAAATAAAATGTAAAATCATATTACTGTCAGATAATAACCCTGAAAATAAATTTATTTCCTATGAAAAATGAAAGCTCAGAGCAGACCTCTTGAACAGAATGCAAAAATATTAAATAAAAATCCGTGCAATCGTAAAACTCGAGGCTATGCATTTCTACAAATCGGTCAGATAATCTCTCCTATGGCTAGGGCGTTGGCCTTCGGTACCAGAGTCTGTGCGTTCAAATCCCACTCTTGGCATAGACGTTTGTAGCCGTTCGGAATCGGCTTTAAGAAGTAGGCCCCGTCTAATTAGCCCTCGTGTAGCAAAAAATTGACCGTAGCGTTCCAAACCAAACGAAACCAAACCTACTACAAGTTTTTGCCTCATATGCCGTTTGAAAGGTATACACCCATCTCTCGATTTACGCGAGATATGTTCCGTGTTAAAGCGGAACGTCGTAAATCGAATCTAAGGAAATGCATTAATGTATATAAGTATATGCATACATGCATATACATACACATTTATCCTACCGATAAATTTATGCATGCATTATTGTAAAGTAGTGTTCATGGGAAATTTCCATTTAGGAAACAAACAACAAAAAATTAACCGCGTTCAACGGAAACCGCATAAATGGAGGGTTAGGTGTATTTTAATACTGTAAAAAATAATAAACTATCTGTGTATATTTGCGATATGCACAAACTTTATATATCGGTGGGCTGCCCGAGTAAAATTAGGTTTGGACATTTATGAAGGTAAAGCTTATAAGATTTGGCTCTAAGTGGTTTAAAAAGCAAGGTACTTAAAGATGACTTAGGTACCCAAAGATGCGGAATAGTTTTATAGTAAAATACACTTAGAAGATTTGAGGAGAGGGGGTAAATGGGTTTGGCGTTAAAGCCAGTTTTAATATAATAAACTTGGGAAATATACAGGGCCGCCCAGAGGGGGGGGGGGCAACTGGGGCACTTTGCCCCAGGCCCCCAACTGCCGGAGGGGCCCCAAAAAATTTTAAAAAATTATTTATTAGATTTCCTCCGAAAGAAAATTCTGAAACTTGTACCGTACTTCAAAATTCAAAATAATCTCCTGAAAACAGCCCCCCCCCCAAAGAAAAATAAATAAAAAAAACTATTCGATTAATCAGATTTCTTGGGGCCCCCAACAGAAGTTTGCCCCAGGCCCCGTAAAGTCTCTGGGCGGCCCTAGAAATATACTATAATATGTATAGTTAATGAAAAGTGAGAAAGAAAGTATTTAATGGCAGTAATTATATATAACTAAAAGTAAAATAATTCAACAAAGCAAGATAATTATTAGCAGGAAGAAAGTAGACAAAAATAAACAGAAATCACGCACTTAGGACTCCACGCACCATAATGCAAGATTCTGTAGCAGTAACGGAACTAAACCATATATCGAGGTAACCGATTGGTCTCGTCATCAGGAGACCTAACCAAATCAGTTACCTCAAGGGGGAACTTTCTGAATAGGATGCAGGTCTAACAAAAAGACATCTCAAGGCCCTCAGATCCCCACAGAAACAGACATTCAAATAAATAAAAAATACACAGACATACTGCGCTTAAGGTTCAACGCACCATAAAGCAAGTACACATGCAATCCTAAAGTACACAAATGAAAAGATAATGACAGTAATTAATCATATACTAGCTGAGTGGCAACCCGATGTGTTGCATTTTCGATTTAAAATCAAATGGTTTTAATTCTTAAAGACTGAAAACAGTTTTATCATTTTTAAAAGTATATTAGAATTTTAAAAAAACGAACTAATTATTTAAAATTCTCTTTTTCAAATTTTGGTTTTTGGCTTTTGAAATAATTCTTTCAAATTTCCGTTCTCAAATTTTGCTTTTTAAACAAAAAAAAAGAAGTTCATTCAATTAGAAAAAATTTTAAAGGTTATAACTTCTCATTTCCTAAAACTAAAATTATTTCTGGTACTTTGAAATTATTTCTGGATTTCAATTATTAAATGACTCGCTCTCATACTCGTTCTCAACTAATATTTTTTTCTTTTGGCAACATGGCCGAATGTAAATATTAAATCTCATGGGGGAAAAGTGCTTAAAAAAATGGAAAGACAACTGTGATGAATTCAAAATTGGTGGAGGAAGAATCCTCATCAGTTGCTCATTAATTAGAAACAAATTTTACGAACTTGCTCGAATTATTAGTGAGTAAAATAATAACTCGAAAAATTACGAACTCTGCATTCAATTACATTAAGATAGTATGACGATCAGCGCGGGAAATTTCAAAAGTGAGTTTTGTAAGTACGTTTTTTTAGAATAACATTTTTTTACTAAATATATTTGGTATATTTTGGAAGCTGAACCACTGGCGTAGCGAGGGTGGGGCAAGGAGGTCTATCATACCCCGGGCGCCACTTGCAGAGGGGCGCTAAATGGTCTATTTTTTTTAATTAATCTTATATATTATATTACTATATATTTTTCGTGGGAGGCGCCAAAAAGGAATCGTGCCCCGGGCATCAGTTATGCTCGCTACGTCACTGAGCTGAACATCTAGCAAATGTCGATAAATCGTAAAACTGACATTAATAGGTGCAGAAAAGCAATATATTTGTCCATCAAAATTTCGTGAAATTCGGAAAACTGCTTTGGGGAAAAAGCTTCGTTTGCAATGAATAACATTTTTAACTTTATAAAAATGTGTATATCGTTAAAGATGTCATCTTTTTCTGCTGTTCGAGTCTTTTGAGTTCGGCGGTTTTAATTTTATAATTAAAAAAGTTTGAAGTTTTGAAAGTTGGGGATGGCACCAGTACACGCGTCTCGTCCGTCCGCGTCCATCGGTGCCAGTCCCGATATCCTGCTATGCTCGGTTCGCGAGATTAGCCCGTCCCCGTGTCTGCTGACTGACAAACTAACATTTGTTTACCTTCAGCTGTTATTATATAGATGGGTGTGTATAGATATAAAATCACCCCATTGATCCCAAAAATAATATTAGGATACATTCAATGCCATTAAGAACTCTGTTATCATGCAATACTAGCCGTGACTCACATTACAAAATAAAATGTCTTTATTTCCAAATAAAATATTTTTAAAAATGAAATTGGCTTATCAATTCTTTTTAGTAATATAAATAAGTAAGCGAAACAGTAAAAAATTTGTAATTTACAGCTATAAAAAGTTATATTAAAAAAATGAACTTTTTGTGACTCACTTTTCGAAGAATTTGATCTAAATAAAAATTAACCTCTCTCATTTATTTTAAATGCTAATTCTGAAATAATACTTTTATATTTGTCTTATAGGATAAATCTTTAAGAAAATATAATTATTTATGTAGAAACATACTAAAACTTAGTAAAATACATACCTTTAAATCTATTCAAAACCACAAGTCTTCACATGACAGAAAATGGTTAACCAGGTATTCACAGATTCTAATTTGGGAACTTCAATAAATATACAACATATAAAAAACAAAGTTGAGTAGTTTTTTCAATTTTATTTAATACTGTAGTTCCCATGTTATGTGGAATTGCCCAACAATATTTTTTTTAAAATTGCTTTACATATACTGTAGAATATACAGGATCATAAAATTAAATGACAACTGAATTCTTAAAAATAATACATTTATTTTATGGGAATAAGTTGTTTGAGATGATATATCAAAAAAAGAGTACGATAAAAAGAGGAAAACTAGAAAATGTGTATACAGTCAACGAAAAAAGAAAAAGGCAAGAATTAGAAACTTTTACATACCCTAAAATATAGTTAATTATGACTCATGCTAGGGGAATTATTAAGGGTTTTTGTAAATATCGGGTACTTAATAAAATTTTAATTGCATCATTTGAAATTTGCTATCATGTGCTATGAAAGGGTCTATATTATTAATTATGGAAATAAAATTTAATCTCGTGGCGGTTTTGAAAAGACACGTGTAAGGGGACATATATAAGGTGTTAAGCGTATATAAGGTGTTGGTCGAATGAACATATTTTGACTTGATCATTACGGTAACTATCGATATGGAGCTTACAAATTTTGATAGTTTCATTAGGCAAAGAGAAAATTATGACTAAAATATTTAATGATAAATACTTAACATTACAATTTTCATTTACTTGTCATATATTTTTATGCTCCTATTTTTTTCTGACTTGCGAAAATTCATGATTTCTGATTTCCTGTATAAGGATGGACTCGAGAAGAAAATAAAGTATCAAGTTACTGCAAACCTGAACTAAAGCTATATTAGCACGTTTAAAGACCTTGGCAAGAGAACGGTTTTACTGTTAGGCCATCTTTTACAACTACACGATTTGCATCTATAGTTCCTTTATAAAAGGGATTTGCTGCTCCCGTCGCAGGATTTATGTCAGAAGAGAATCTATAAATGTTAACAAATGAACGTAGAATTCTTTTTATTTTCACTTTAGCTGATTCCTACAAAATGCGCCATTCAGGCTTGCTTAACAAGTTATTTGATGATGCAATTTTCAAAGGGCAAATGTGGTGTAACATGGAACGGTAAAAATTTTGTATTATTCCCAGTAAAAGAGGATTTGATTTGACTTGATATTTTTTATGGCAGGAGGTTCAAATTATTTTTGACAGAGAAATATATTTATCAAATTTATAAAATGTATGCATAATATTTTTAAAGCACAATTTTTCTCGCCTTATGGATCACAATCTCTTCATAAAATCGCAAATAACGCATTGAATAAATTTCTAAACAGTCATCGAAATAAACCGTTTTGAGAAAGAATCTTCAAATTTGATGCATTTAAACAAGATCTGTGAGCTTGGCTTAAATATATTACTGAATTTATAATTAGTGCAAATGGAAATTGATAGTCGAAATCAATTAACTTAGATTCAGTCTAATCTTTGAATCGAACAACTAAATATACAATATTCAATTTCAACCTTGTATACTACCTAACATGTTTTGTAAAATCTGTTTATTAATAAATGGTTTTTCAGGATAGACATCACATTAAAAAAATAGTAAAAAGCAATACAAATTAGATTCAATCCAAATTTTTAAATCGAACGACTAGATAAACACGTCGAAAGTGGACCGTAGATCAGAGGAAACGGGTTCTCAGGATTGACGAATCAAGGTTCACCATCTAATGTTCGGGTGGCAGGGTCTACGTTTGGCGTCTGCCTGGAGAACGCCACCTGCCGGAATGCATTGTACCCATAGTAAAAATCGGCGGAGGTGGGATTATGCTCTGGGGTTGTTTCTCCTGGTATGGATTGGGACCCTTGGTCCTCATTCATGGTAAGCTCAATGCCGACGCCTACTGCACTATTTTGGATGACAGTGTGCTTCCTACGTTGTGGCAGTTTTACGGGTTGGATCCATGTTACTTCCAGGACGACAATGCCAGCTGTCATATTGCGAGGTCCACCATGGATTGTATTGTGACAATGGATTAACCGAATGGACTGGCCTACCCAGAGCCCAGACTTGAATCCTATCGAGAACCTCTGGGACGACATTAGAAGCCGAATTAAGAGCTGCAACAGCCATCTAAAATCGGTGAAGGAACTTACATGTTTTCTCCAAGTCGAGTGGAAGAAAATACCACTAGCCGTGTCATACAAGTACTTGTGGAAAGCATGCCATGGAAGGTTGAGGCTGTAATTGCCTCTCGTGGAAGCTCTACTAACTATTGAATATGAATAAATTTTGTTTTTCTTTTCTATCACGTGTCCAAATACTTATTGGTAGATAGTGTATATCTAGTGTTTTTAAAATCTTTTATGGCGATGTATTTATATTTCTGAGCACCACTTCCAGCATTGCAGGTTCTGGTAGGGTAAAACGGGTAGGTGGGGAAAAATAGGTATAATTTTTTAAATGTTCAAAACTTGAAAAATAATTTACTCAAAGTGATTTTTTTTTTACTGTTTTGTTGTTCTGATGGCATAGCTTATTTTTCATAAAAATGTTTTAAGTGGCATCACTACAATCACTAAAATCTGGCATATTTGTTGTTAATGTTTGAGAACATGTTTTTGGGCTTCTATTAAACTTCTGTTTTTCACATAAATTTTCTTGAATTAATCTTTTTTTTCTATTTAAAAAGATTTTATAAACCCCCAGAAAAGGATTTATGTTTAAAGGTAAGTAAAATTTGCATTATTTTATTTTTTATAAGATTTTTAGTAATGTGAGGTAAAATGGATATAGTTTTAGGCTTAACTTACAATATGAAACTCATGCATTCCCAAAATTAAAAAGAATTATTTTCAACTTATTTTGAAATTATAAAATTTAAAAAACAATTTGTATTATGATATTTAATAAATATGTTGTTCTTTTGTAGTAGATATCCAACTAAAATGCCAAGAAATTACATAAGAAAAAAAAACCAAAACTTTTTCTGATGACACTTTGGAACTTGCTCTGTTGGAAGTGGAGAAGGGAAAATCCATTTACCGTGCAGCTAAAGAATTTGGCATACCCTATGAAACCCTAAGAAGATGGGTGGTGCAAAAGCCAACTCATAGAATGTCAGGTCGAAAATCATGGCTCACGGATGCAGAAGAAAATGCATTGTCAAAGCTCTACAATTTTTGTCACGATGCGGGCATCCATTTGACCGAAATGACGTAATACAACTTGTAGGCACTTACTTTAGTCTTTCAAAGGATCGAAAAAATACTTTTGGAAATAAGAATCCTGGCCCTGATTGGGTCAGAAATTTTGAAAAAAGGTGGGCTAAAGAATTAGGAAAAAGGAAAGCAGAAATTCTAACAAAACCTCGTTCTCAAAATTTATCATTGCCAGTTGTAAATTATTTTTTTGACACCTATGAAAATACAATTAAAGTGAATGGCCTTGAAAATTCCCCAGAGAGAATTTTTAACTTGGACAAAGTTGGACTAGGAACAGATCCCAGACATACATCTGTATTTGTGCCAAAATCAACTCACACAAATTATATGAAATTGCCAACTGGGGGCAAAACAATGCTTAGTGTACTCTTTTGTGCATATGCTAATGGTGAATATATGTCAACATTCACAATCTATAAAGGACTGCACTTATATGAATCATGGACTAAGGGTGGTCCAGTAGGAGCTTTTTACGGCTGTACTGAATCTGGTTGGATGCATGACAACGTGTTTGAGTCATAGATGAATAACTTTATTTCCCCTGTTTCAAGCTTAAAAAAGCCAGTTTTACTCATTTATGATGGCCATGGAAGTCATATGACACATGGAACAATTAAAATGGCTTTAGATAACAACATAATAATTTTATGCTTACCGCCGCATACTAGTCACGCACTGTAGCAATTAGATGTCGGAGTTTTTACTCCTTGTAAATTAGTATGGAAAAATATTTTTAAAAAGTGGTTCCGTGAAAATAGATTGCAAAATGCATAGCTGCCAACCTCCCAAGAAAAAAAATAAGGAACACAGCGCGTGACAGAATAGAAAAAAAAAAAAAGAAGAGCAACAAGATGTTGCATAATATTTTCTAACACAAGAATAGAACTGTAAAATATCGCTTTCAGACAATTCTTTGACAAATTCTGATGTTTCGGATCCTATAACTAAATCTTTATCATCCTTCTGATTTTCAAATACATCAAATTTCACATTAAATACACATTTCGTGCTAGTTGTGACATATTTTCCCAAATCTCACCAACAATTCAAAAAAATTCGATAACTTTCTTCTCATCTTGTGAATTTTCGGCTCTTCCCTTTAAAACATCACGTTATATGTTTCATAAATGACAATCACATTTTTCACAAAAAATGCTAAAGCATGATCAAAATTTGAGCTTAATGTAAGAAAAATTCTTCCCACTGCAATATGCGCTTATTATTAATATTTGTAGATGATGGTGACTCTGCAAGTATTGCTGATTTTTGAGAAGCACATGAGGTTGGTTTTAACTGTTTTACTGAGTTGGGTGAAGGACTTGACATTAATTTTAATTTTACTACTGGTATTGGTGAAGCAAATGAGGTTGATTTTGCTTTTTTTTATTAGTTTAAGTGAAGCACATGATGTTGACTTTCTCTTTCTTTCTAATGTTGTAGAAGCTGCTTGCTGTCCAGGAAGTTTTTGTATAGTGTAAACTGCTAGGAGGGGAATCTCGAAAACGTGATGTAAAGGGAAAAAAAGCGATGGTGCTGGGGAAGTAAAAATACGGGACATTTTTGCTTGAAAACGTATTTTCGTAAAAAAGCCTAAAAAAAGGAACGAATACGTTTTTTACGGAACACTTAGCACGTATGAAAATGTATCAAAAAATGTTTTCCCTCTTTTGCTTAAACAATTATTTGAAAGTGTGCCTGGTAAGAATGTGGTAAAATGATTTCAAGGATCTGGACTGTTTCCAATTGATAGAGAGGTAGTAAAAAAAGAATTGTGCCAAATGAAAATTTAGAAAGTTTACCAATTGCTCCAGATTTTAGTTTGCCTTGTTTATCTCATTAAAATTTACTTTCAGAAAACACTGGATCTACTTCTATATTTTCAGAAGAAATCAGATTGATGATTGTACATCACAAAATAATAAAATCGAAAAAAATGACCAACATGTACCAACTGAAAACCAATATTTCAATTACATTGATTCACCATTGAAATATTAAAAAAAAAAAAACAATACTATGCACTCTTTCGCCACTACAATCACAACTAACTAAAAACGCCATAGATAATTCGAATAGAAGAAGAAAACGAGTGCAGGCGAAAAAAGTCTATTTCTGAATACATTGACAAAGTAATTGAAAAAACTGGCCATGAATTCCTAATGGTCAAGTATTTGAAAAAGTCAGAAATGGGCAATTTTTATTCATTTCCAGAAAGAGATGATGTTGATGAAGTGGAATTTACCCAAATAATTAAAATTTTGCCTGAGCCAGTCTTCTATAATCGTAGACATTATAAATTTAATGAGTAAAATGTGTCCAAATGTATCAAAATTCAAATATTATGTCATTAGTAATTACTGAGTATTCTATAAATAAAGTTTTCGGTATTTAAATCTATTTCATTTATTTTTTTATGCTAATATTAAACATTACCCATTTTACCCCATGATATACTCATTTTACCCCACGGTATGGGGTAAAATGGGTATAATGACAGCTTTAATAAAATATACCGCTATGATATTAAAACTGCACTAAATATTCTTAAAAATTGGTTTATTTTACTCTCGAAAATGTAATGTAAATAATATTTTTAAAAAATACATATTTTGAAATAAGATTTTTTGCAATTCAAATGCAAACTTCAAAAACCTCATTTTTATACCCATTTTACCCCACTAGACCCTGAGCAGGAGATACTCAAATAGATATAACATAGCTAATGATCATATTAAAAACTGCACAAACACACATCATGTGACGGTCTACAGGAGCCTTTTGACCTAACCTGCGATACAGATACTCTGCAACCAGGGGCGAGCAACTGCCGTCTCTTTTAAAATTAATAGGAATTAAGATATTTTCCCGTTATTTTGGCAATTAAGTTAAATCATTACTTACTTCCTAGGTGATCCTCCGCCATATGGCTCGAATATCTCTGAGAGAATCGCCCTTGTATCGAATACGGCTGTGGAGTTGGACGAACGAATATAAATGTTGTTGTTACTGTCGTGTCTACGAATAGTGCAGAATAAAAAGGCAATAAAACGTTACTGGGTTCCTATGGCGACGCCATACCATGACATCAGGCAATCGGAATTACTTGATACCGGATGTTCCATGAAGTTAATTCCTGAATTAGGAAGAAAAAGGAAGATTTCGTCAACAAAATAAAATGTAGAGCATAAAAACTTTAATGTATTATTCAAATCTTGAAAAAAAAAGACAAATAACCATTGGTCAGAAAACTAAAACGTTTTTAGATGGACATTTATTTTTTCTAAAGTGTGCATGACAGCGCACCATACTCAACCAAGGGCTGATGCCTGTGTGTGTTGGTTTTAAAGTACTTCTCATTTGCGTTATGTGCCACAAACACATTGCTAAACATAACAAATGTCTTCAGTTACACGGAAAAAGATCTAGGTTCAAAATTAATAATCAATGGTTCGAATTTTACCTCACGATAGCAAAAGTTAACTCTGTAGGATTGAAAACTTGCGTTTAAATTCGAAATCTACCACACGATCTGTAATAAAATCAGTCAATAGTATACAAATCAGACAAGTAAATGAATTAGGCTTTATTCATCTGAGGTTTTTGTTTTAAACACTCAACTTGATTGCGATTAAAATTATGGAATATGTAAAAATTTCTGACTTCATCATGAAGAGATTTAATAAAAAATAAATAAAAACTAGTATAATTTTTCGGTCATAAATTACTAGTATAAAGTTTGTCATAATACAGGTAACAGTACAGATTAACATTAAATGCTTACGAGTTATTTTTTATTGCACAATAACAGGGTACGACTGTAAATGATCAAGAAAATGTTTTAATCTAAGAGATAGCAAATGAAATCATCTAACATATATGTCGTCGATCAGCAGTACCTAAGAGGTTTCATTTTATTTTTCAAAAAGGATATTTTATTTCAAAAATGTCTGATCTCGTTAAACTGCTAGAATTCTAAGTTGAACAACAACGCAAAGAGAAGAATCAGTACCAATCAAAACTATCGTAAACATAACCCTTTTGTAAACAATCGGTAATTACTCCCGTGATAAGTCTCATGTTAAAAAGTTAAAAATGGTGTTTTAATCAACCGATCGCAAAATCTAACGATCAGATAATCAAGATCATGTTTGAAACCGAAATGTAATTTTAAGTGATCGGTGATGAAATAGGTGAGTAAATCAATGATCGGACTCTATAATATTAATATCTAAGCAATTAAGCACATGACTGATTTAACATTTCCATTACAGAAGAATTTAAATTGAGAAAAAACGAATAAATGTGCCACTTACCATTTTATTCTTGAACTCTGTTCACATCTCGATTTTTTGGAAACAAAATCGATTTTTAAGCAATCGGTTATTACTCCCGTGATTAGTTCCTTAATTAATAGTTAAAAATGAGGATTTAATTAACCGATCGCAAAAAAAAATAATTTAGGGAACGAGAACAACATTGAAATCGAAATTTTGTTTTAAGTGATCGGTGATGAAATCGACTAATAAATCACCGATCGGAAGCTATAATTTAATATATACATACTTTATCACACCACAGATTATTTATTTCCAACAATGAGGGTTTAAAATAAAAAAAGAATGTAAATGTCTTTTACCAAGTTATCGTTGGCCTCCGTCAGTTGTCAAACATCCATCTTCGACTCGATGCTCATTGCCAGATTCCTTTCCTTGAAACTGAACGGAAGTCGTAGAGTTGAGGAATTCATTCAGTTACCTAACATCGGAAAATTAACTTTTATTTCTTTTTCACGGTGATGAACTGTAAAATTGAAAACATTAAAAATTATATTTAATTTTTTTTTATAAAATTCTATTTACGGCAGCTCTGTTTGTAGTACATGTTGTAAATAGAAGAAAACCCCGGGAAGGAGAGGTTAATTTTCGGCAAATCAGTGCAGTTACTCCAACGAGCTTTATTTTTTGGACTTAAGGGACACTTTCCTGTTTTGGGGAAATGAAATTTAAGATAATTAACCACAGCTATTTAAATTTTCAATCTTTTTTTTCATCTTAAATGACAAATTTTCACGCAAAAGTTTTGAATCACAAAAGGCGATTCAAAGATTTTGTACCAAGACAAAAGGATTCAGTAAAATTTTTCTTTAAAATACGCTATTTCGATTAAAAGTACTTTAAAAAGTAATAAGAAGAGTTGTAAATAATTTGATAAGAATTAAACTTTAAATATTGTAAAAGTGTGCAAGTTTTATAAGGACTCACGTTTGCTAATGTGGGAAATATTTTGAGTAAGGGCCTGTTCACATAGGAGTCCGGTATTGGAAGCGTAAAAGGAAAGATGGCGCTGAGACGGAAATAAACCAATCATAGGCGTTAAAAAATTCGTTGCTAATCGTTTGGTGGTTTGTCATTGGTTAAATATATTTCAATACTTTAACGCTTCCGTTACCGGACTCCTGTGCGAACAGGCCCTAATTCTAAAAGCGAAAATAGAAAATAGACAGGGAAAATAGAAAACGACTTCAGGATGGTTTAAATTGATAAGGGATTATATAAATGTATTTATACTCGATCACCAGTGCGTATGCGATTTTAATGCGAGTAAAATTGACAAATTTAAAATAAAGGGAATTTTCCTTTAAAATTGAAAGTCAGAGAACTAAATCATCTAGGGAAATTTTTTTTGTACTAAGGGAAATTCCTAAAATTTGTCATAAAACATTATTTTAAATAAGGAATGGCAAGGAAGGTTCAATAATCCTACATTCTAATTTTTACCATTGACTTTTATTATATTTTTTTTTAATATGCGATAAAAAGTTAGGAGTTATATTTTATCTCTCGGAACTATATAAGGTGACGCTTAAGTGGATATAGTGGTCGACATAATATGTAAAGTGCTTGTATCTGACACACTGAGTAAACACTGATTAGACAGTTTAAATAGTTAATAAATATTTCAATTACGAAATGAAGAAATCCTTTTGCCAGGTTTTTTTCGGATAAGCTTAATGAATGTTTACGCATAATGTAGTTAATGAAATATGAAATATCTGTATATATTATTTCTAGAAGGTGATTTTTTTTATGATCCCTTTTTTTTCCCTTCATACTTAACCAAAAATGATAAATGAGGTACCATTTTAAAGATTAAGATCTTCGCTCCTGACGAATTGTTAATTAAGAATTACACATCGTATTGTTTGTTTTTTTTAAATTGAAGTATAAACATCATAAAAAAACATTTCTTCCGCTAGATGACGTGCGCTAGCTTTTTTTTCCAACGTTAACTAAATTTTAAAATCGTCTGCTTTTATTATCATTCTGGGAATTAATAAGTTTCTTTATTGGCAATATTCGCATGGTGTACATTATTTTTTTTGCATGGATAAACAATTTGTTTGGACTAAAATCTATTTTCTTTCCCCGTGAAGAACGTTTTTAAGTGACATTTTTCTTTGGTATGCCTTTTTAGAGTTTAATTTTATTTATTCAATTCTATGTACACAATTGAATTGCATATGACAAAATTCTACCAAGCTATCAAGGAAAATCTTCTAATTTGTCTCATAATTAAAAGATAATCTAAATATTATTTCTGAGTGTTTTTTTTTTTTAACATTGAATGCTTTTTGAGAGAACGACTGAACGTAAAAATATGATTGGTATCATAATAAAGGTCTTACCATGTAGATGTGCCAGTCCAAGAGAAAAATGCGATTGACGCATGGGTTCGAGCGTGGGGGATCGGCAAAGTTATCATGTAAAAGTCTACGGGAAAAGCATGCGAGCGCGCGCGCTTCTTTGTTTACATTTACTTTTATTGCTCACACACTGAACTTTTAAATTTCAAAAACACGCTATTTGTAATACATTTATAACTATCATTGCCCTTATCTACATAAGGACATCATTACAGTGTCACATTTCAAGTGCTCATGGTGTTCTATGATCAGTCTTACAGTAATTACAGGGTGGTTATAATTAAAGTTTCACTTTGAAATGGTCATAAAAGGAAAACTACTGGACCAAATGTTTTCAAACTTGGTAATAGCTTAAAAGAGGTCATGGGAATTTCTTTTCCGAAAAAAAAGAAAAAAAAAAAGGTTTAAAAACTCACCACCAGGGGGAAATGGCGCTGTATACGATATTGTTAAACGAAATAAGGGTCGGAATCTAACTTAACCTTTTGTTACACGGGATTAACATTTTTAATACCCTTAAGAAACATTGACCTAAACAAAATTACCATTTAAAGTGTGCGCATTCCGGAAATCGTTTTCTTACAGATCGCTAATTTGTGAATTTTGAAGCCTGAATTCGGCCCTAAGACATGAAGATATCGATTTAAAAAGTTTTTAATCGTTTCTAAAACGAAACTGTTTGTGGGGTTATGCAAAACCGCAATGGCTTGTAATTGGCTTACGGCAGGAAGGAGCAAATGATTTATGCAGATGCGCTTTACACGTCATTTGATTTTCCAGATAAAAGTGAGCCTGTTTGTCAGAGTTCTCATTGTTTATTGTTTCACCCGATGTCTTCATGTCTTATTTCGTTTAACAATATTACATACAGCACCATTTCCCCCTGGTGGTGAGTTTTGAACTTTTTTTATGGTGAGGGGGGGGGGAAGAAATTCTCATGACCTCCTTTAAACTATTATTACCAAATTTGATAACATTTTGTCCAGAAATTTTCCTTTTATGACCATTTCAAAGTGGAACTTTAATTATAACCACTCTGTACATCAACTATATGTAATTTTTTATTTTATTATTATTTATTTATTTACTTTTTACTTGAAATTTATTTTGAGAGAATCGCGCAACATAAAAAGAAGGTTAAGGTAACAAAATGGAGGCCTTTGAATAAATTTGTAAAAAAATTTTCAATCATCTGAAGTTTACCTTTGTTACTTGATGTGAATTTGTCCTTTTCAAAAAGATTAACCGTGAATTTCGGGTTTCTACTATATTATTTTATAGTAATAATTTTCTACAAAAGAGGTCAACCTGAAAAAAGTTATTGCCCCCGCTGAAGAGATGTCTAACAAGGGGTCACAACAGTTTTGTCAACAACACGATTTCCGTCAAGTTGCTTCATTGAAACTAAACAAAATATTTTTCCTGATGTTCAACAGCCAAAAGAAACCACACCTATGGAAGAGGAGTCTATGATAGAAGTTAAAAAATTTCTCATTACTAATAAAAGGTCTGCTTGGCTGTTCAGTTTGAGTGCCCGTGATAATTAGTTAAAGTTGATAAATTAGATGGAAAGACTGAAATACAAGAGTACAACAAGCATTGAGCTGCGTAAGTTAGAACAACATTTCGGTTTTTTGCTGCGAAGTGAAATTTGCTCGATTTCGAGCAACGGGGCAACTAGTTAAATGCATCATAAAAGTATATTTATTGCTATTCTTGAAGTTCATATACACAATTTTTCTAGACATTCTACTTCTGGTCCCTCTGTCCTATTTTTTTTTCAGTTTTTCTTCAAATATCAGAAACATCTCTCGCCTAAATTTTGATAAATACTCTTCTAGGTTACAGAAAATTCAAGTTTGGAAAATCTTGATTCAAGTGTATACATACAAATTTACATCGGCCACACTTTAAAATAATATCCTTAATTCTATATAAGTAAAATATACTATCTAATTGGTGATAGATATTTACAAGTAACTGTTTTAAAACGGGTTAAATGGAACATTTGCAGAATTAAAAAGACATCACTCATCTCTTTACAGAATAAAGGAAATGGAAAATACGTAATGCATTAGGCAATAGACGAATAGTGAAATAGACTAATTGGTTTACCGTTCTTTCGGAACACTAAGCGTAGTTTGAAGGGTTATTAAATACATACTTTGAAGTTCTATGACATAGTTTTCAAAAGTAGTATTTTATTACATACCTATTTAGTGACGTTTTATTACACAGTTTGAAGTTTAAGCAAAGAATCTTAAAAATAACCATGCATTGATATTATTCGCGAATTCCCTTGCTTGAATCGTTGAAAAATGCAAATATATATATATATTTTTATATATATATATATATATATATAAATAAATAAATTTTTTCAATCTTTACTTAAGTCATATAACTTCATTAAAAGATTTAAACTGTAAACAGCGGGAAAAAATAGTCTATCTGTAAAAATTGAAAAGTTTCGGAAAATTATAAAACTCAAAATGGTGGGGAATTTTTTTTTTTTTTTTCAATGCTGAGGCACTTGTCGCGAAAACATTCCCCTCTAATTCACCACCGTTCTTCTGGCCATTTTATTATGGGGGCGCCATACAGGCGGACCAGCCTTGCCCCCTATGAAGGGACGACACAAACGGAGGCATTTTAGTTGCGCTTCGCCGGGATTCGATCCGAGCACCCTCGGCACCGAAAACCAGCGCGCTGCACCACAAGGCCGCCACGGCCCGCTGGTGGGGAAATATTGTACTCGAAACTTATACACTTTTTAGTCGATATGGAAAAAAAAATCTTTTCGCACACGTACCAGAGTGAAAAAGTATTTATTTACAATTTAATATTTCTGGTTAGATCCTCTGACAGGTACAGACAAGCACACTCAAGACCCTTTTTAGGAGATATTAATTTCGAAGTTTTGTGAAAAATGTACAAAAACAAGCTCGCCGATACAGGTCTTGAGACCAAGTATAATGTTGCCTATTCTCCGAAAAAAATAGATCCATTGTCCACACTATCATAAATTTTTGGTTTCTATAAAGAAAAATTACTACATTTACTTTACGTCAAGATTCACAAAAATGACCATACATATACTTCTATAATTTTCCAAATATCGTTCAAGATTTTATCTCAGTAAGCGTGGTTGAAACGCCCTTTCTAGCCGAAAACCTCGTAACCTTGGTTAAACAGTAGCCCAGCCACAGGATACAATGATTAAATCTGCAGATTTTCACCCGATAAGATCAAGAAACCGATAGAAGGAGTGTGTGGAAGATAAAAGCATTTTCTTAATAGTATCCACCTACTGGCATCTCCCTCAGGGATGGGGGCATTCAAACGATGAAATCTACTGCTTGTAGGTCGCAATCTTTTCCTGTTTTGTTATATCATTCAAGAAGTAAGCTTAATGAAACAGCTTTAGATTGAAATGAAACACTTCACAGGATATTTCGCAATCAAGACCAGGACGTGCCAGAGAAGCTGTGGTATTAAAATTTTTTCTAGTTTGAATAGCGAAAAATATTAAACCTACACAAGCATATGATGTTACTCATAATCTCAGTATTAGTTTTCCTTCATACATTTGTTTATAATTTCAACTTTATTGAATGCATGTAGCATCTTCTAATTTATGCTTGATTCTAATTTATGCTTCTAATTTAAGTCTTTCTGTTTAAAATTTTGGATATTGATTCCTGAATATATTACAATCTGTTGAAATTCAGATTCATTCTAAAACACTCATTCTACTCTCTTTTAGAGTAGGCACATTCTCGTATGTCCATAGCATTTCATGTCAATCATATTCAAATTGGTTCCTTTCTTTGTAACGCATAATGAAGCCCCAAAAGACGCTTATAAAAAGGGCAGAGGCAAAATGTGCATGAGTGAGTGAGTGAACTTTAATTCAACCAGGACGAAAACAAATATTCCTTAAACTGTTCTTGCTACCACAGCAAAGTAAACAGACAATTTTAATAGTTATGAAGCTCGCGCGATTAGTAACGACGGAAGAGTAATCAATAATTGTAAGTAAAGAGTTTGCTGTGCGCATCAAACGACTGGTTAAATAAATTTATTGCTTCCCAAATGTCTCGGGGGGAGGGGACACGTTCCCCCTCCAACTGAACTTGAGAAAATTAAAACGTTAATAGAAGTTCAGTTAAAATCGGAAAATTGTAGGAAACTTTAAAGAAAGTTGGTTTTTATCCGCCTTTTCAAACTGTGAAACTGAAAATTCCTATTACAGCTTTAGCCTTAACATAGTTTTTAACAATGATATGATCCATAACAAAAATGCGATGCTTTATTTTTTTTTCTCATTTTATTTATATTATATTAATTTTTCTCATTGTATAACTTTTGAATACTACTCAAACATCAATTCTATTGTTATTCAATTAAAAAAATCATAATATTTCATATTTTAAGGACCGTCCGGCAGTCAACGTGCTGAGGAGGTCCCTAATTGAATTCATGCACCCCCCTCCCCCCCCCCCGAAAAAAAAGTTAGAAGCACGCAACGCCTATGCTCGTCACTCTCCACTTTCATACGCGCCGTTTGTGTCTTTATTATGCATCATTAGAAACGTGTCACTCAGGAGAAAGTGTTGGATTAACATAAAAAAAGAGATGATTCTCCAGATAAACTGATTAACAGAACTATATTATTTTACTCCTTAAAAGTCCTGGGTTTAGTCAATTCTGGATGCCTATAAAGTTCAACGTACGTTAAGAGTAATGTGGGGTTCAATAAAGAGGAAGGGAATCACATTATACAACTTTCTCACTTGAAACAATGGAAATAGCAACAATAAATATTCAAGGTAATCTATGATGTGTGATCATAAAAAATTTCGTGGTTCTTCGACAAATCCTGAACCTCTGTTTTCTTAAGAATATTTATCTCAGTCCTGCATTACGAAAAAAATTAATTTCTTTTATACCCCAGAAATGCCACCAAGGCAGTTTTAAATACTCTAATTAGTAAATAATTAATTAGACCTCTGTTTAGCGCTATTATCTTCTTTAATTATACCAAAATCTTCTTTATACGTGAGATAAACGTGTTGCGGATATTTGATGCTTGGTTACTTCAGACCTTAAGGCAACTAAGGTCTGAAGTAACCAGACTCTTACCACTTGTTTGTGAAGTCAGTGGATGTTTAAAAACTCCTCAACAAGTTACACAATTATCAATATATCAAAGTGATGTCCTGAAGTTATTTTAAATTAAAATTTCTTGTAAATTACATTTCCCACGCTCCCCGACGTGTATCACCCCTATGATTATGACCTCATAACATTGTGTTAATGAGCTAACATTTCATTTCATTTAACTTTATTATGCAGATGAGTTAGAAAAGAGTAATTACAGGCGAGCTCTTGATAATTCATGCAAATCAGCTCAATTAACGTGTTGATAGATTAGATAACTCTACCTGGTGGTTGAGAGCTGCTTTAAAAAGTTGCTGCCGTTTTAAAACATCGAAAAATTACGGCGTAAAATGTATCTTTATTAATTTGCCAACATTCTAGTGCTAATATTTTATTTTCGAACGTGACTACTGAAAAATGCTTTGTTAATTTCCTCTAATTAATGTGCTATTGAACTTGCATTTATCAACGCTAAATAAGGGAAATCTGTGATCAATTTTATAAACTTATTATCAAAGGTTTATATGATTGCAGCAATTTTTTTTGTCTTTTTTTTTTTTTTTGGTAAGGGTAGCGTTTCATGTAATTACGCAATCAGAAGGCAGAAAATTATAGTTATATAAATTTCTCTCGGAAGATCACACGGGTGCAGTATTGGTCACGTTTCATAGGCCATCATCTCGAGGTATGCTGCTTTTATCAGTTAATTTCAAAGTGAATTGATAAAAACTTTCCCGACGGCAGTGGGGTATCTTGAGGCGTTAATTTCAGATAATAAACTGCCCTGTGGCCATGTTTGCTTCTTAAAATAGCATTTAATTAATTTGAACCTTATTTATCCCGCAGGAATAAGAACTGTTCTAAAGGGAACAGAAACCCGTTTCTTATCTTAAAAAATTGCATGCTGACATAAGAAATATTTTCGGAGAGGTTAAGTGGGGTAAACTACAATCCAAATTATTGCATTCTTCCTGAGATATATAAAAAATTAACAACTGAGGGAGATTTTAAGTTTATCCATGAGGAATATTCACGAAGTGCATTTGTCTTACTGAAACTTGTGCAGTTGATGAAAAAAAAAGGGAAAAAAAGTATAGTTCTATGTTCTTAACCTTATGATACTTTTTCTCTTATTCCTTCCTCTCTCTCTCTCTCTCTCTCTCTCTCTCTCTCTCTCTCTCTATATATATATATATATATATATATATATATATATATATATATATATATATATATATATAAATAAATATATATATATATATATATATATATATATATATATATATATATATATATATATATATATATATATATATATATATATATATATATATATATATATATATATATATATATATAAATAAATAAATATATATATATATATATATATATATATATATATATATATATATATATGTATATATATATGTGTCTGTGTGTGTGTGTATGTAAGTGTATGAGTGCATAGGTGGGTGTGTATGTGCGCAAGTGCGTGTGGGTACATGTGCATGTGTGTATTATATATATATATATATATATATATATATATATATATATATATATATATATATATATATGTAATCAAAAACAGTAACTGTTCGTATATACATCTTGTATTACCCTGCATTTTGTAGAGCCAACAAAAATGTTTAACTTATTTGTTCCGAAACTATTCAAAAATAGTAAATAAACATTATTTTTACAAGGTAATCATTTTTATAAGGTAATTATTTTTATAAGGTAAATTATTTTTATAAGTAAATTATTTTTATAAGGTTTTAGAAAAAAGGAAAGCAGGGCAGAATACCATGGTATATATCTGTGACTGACTCAAACAGAAGTCAGATTGTCAGTATGATTATATTCATAATTCTATGACTAATGTTTCGGTAACCTCTGGATATAGGCAATTTTTGCTACCCTTTCTTGGGGAAAATATTTAACACTCAGTCATTTTTTTAAAATCTTTACACTCATGGTATTAATTTTTAAATATTTTCTTAAATTACGATTCTTAATTTTTCAACTAGATATCTCAAATTTTGACTAAAGCAATATATTTCTTCACCGAGGACTGCGTTACAAAGAAGCAATAATCAAATTAGACAAATTATTACAACTATCATTATTACACTTTGGTTTTTATCCCTAACTGAAAAATTCCGATTTAAAATTTTGAATCACAAGAAATATACACAGTGTTAAATATTTTTTTACAATATAATTACTTTTCCCGAAGGAGATATATCGTCATTTATAGAGATATATAGAGAGGGCTAGACAATAGTACGAATTAATAAATATTTGAAATAGTAGTACGATTTAGAAGTATTCTAAAAGTTTGCAAGACAGCACATTCATTATGGAAAAATCAAATTGCTGCGATGTATTATTGAAAATTTGCTTAAATGTTCTTTTTTCTTTTCTACCAAATTTTAGGAGGGGCGAAGGCCAAATAATAGTGTACACCCCTAAGATTGAGTCATTGATGTGAAATACAGGGTGCGGCAGAAGGAACGTTCTGATTTTGAACTTCAATAACAAAAATACAAAGCAAGATAGAGAAAGAAATCTTTCATACCTGAGAAAAATAAAAAATTATTTGTTTATTATTAATTATTATTTTATTATTATTTTATTTATTTATTAATTTATTTACTTACACCCTCGGAATGTTCTTTCTGCCGCACTCTGCATTTGTTAAGCGGGAATTTACTAATTTTTGTGACTCCTTCCATTTTAAAAAATGCATATCCAGGTTATTCTAGCCAATGAATTTCAGTACTATCTATTACATTTTGTGTAATTCATGTTTCATTATGTACTAAACCGAGGAAAACCACATTTCATATTTAGGTCTCTTCTGGAATTCCCCTAAAATGTAAGGTGACCAATTTTGACTTGATCACCCAACTTCGGATATCGGCAATATAAAGATCAAGGCTTTGACGAATCCATCAAGATACGTTAAATTTTTTGAACTTACCTATTTTCAAATAATGTTAACATTTGACTGTACACGTGTAACGAAAATGAAGCCAAAAAACTGTTATTCCACAGATATAGCTATATCTTGATATTTATTTAAGTATAATTTAAAATATTTGATTAATTTACTTATTTAAATTATGCTGTTTTACATTACGCTGTTTGGATTATCCGTTCATTTTTTGGGTTTGCCGCGTATACATAAGCATTAATTATCAAGGATAGTTTAGGGAGTTCACCGTATACACTTTCATTAATTAGCGTAACCTGTATGTGAACTGAATTTCAGAACAACCAGTCACTGTTTTCATTTGTACAATTTTTATTCTTTTTCTGAAAAATATTCCCTACCGCACGTTCTTTCAGGGTGGCTTTAGAGAAGAGCCAAAAGTTGATGTCACTAAAATTTCGAAAAAGTTAGTCACTCCAGTCGTACAAAACGAAAACGACATCGAAGAGGAATTAAAGCTATCATAAAAGAAAAGGAGATGGTTTCAGTTCAATAAAAGTCAAAAAAAATTTCTACTAATATATATTCGTATATTGAAAGTTTTCTAAGTCATTGTGCCGGTAATAAAAAATAGGTTAAGTCAAGAATCTAAGAAAAATGACTTTTCAAGTTGCATTCTTTTACATTACGGTAATCTGAAGTAGTTTTTGCAAAAATTTAAAAATTGAACCGTAAATATTTTCTGAAATATTTTATTATGGAGTATAAAAAAAATTTTTAGTTTGTTCAAACTCAAATCTTTAAATATCTCGAAGCGAAAAATACATGAGTTACCCCACTTTTGTAATCACCGGTACAATGACTTAGACCACTTTCATAATCAAGGGCACATATATGAAACTCAGATTCACGACAGTCAAGAATTAATAAAATTTTTGAAGAATTCTTCAAATTTAGTAAGGAAAAGCACTAAATTTTAACTAAACTTTTGTTGTTTCAAATTGCGTAATATGGAAACTGAGTATCCGGAAATTTACTGAAAGGAAAACTTCAGCAAAAAAATGATAATACAATCAATGTAAAGTTTGAAATAAAGCATTTCTCATTTTAAATTAATTTCTCAATATTATTCAATCAATAGAACTAAACATAACTCTACACAGCCAAAAAAGTTTTGGACAAAAATTGCCATAAAAATACTACTTACACTGTTAGAAGCAACATCACTGGTAAAATTCCATTACTCTTTTTAAAAAATTGCAAGGAAATAGACAAATTCCACAGATGCAGAATGTCAGTCTTTATAATAATCCATAACATCTTCTCCACGAAGTACGCAATCCTTACGCTACTCTTATAAAATTTCCTTAATAAGTAAGACAAGAAATCAAATCTTTAATTATGGAACACACAGCGGTACGCCTGATTCCCTTACGTAAATTGTGTCTGCATTTTTACGTAAGTTTTCCACAAAGAGAATTTTTTCTCTACTTAGTTGAAAAGAACACGGGTGTAAGTTACTAATTTCAACATGTAAAACAAAGGAATGCTCCTTTCTAAGTCACTCATAAAATAAGTCACATATATAATTTTCATGTCGTGGCATACTCCACTGGAACCCGGAAGGAATCTGAATGAAATTGTCATACGTTTTTATATACGTTTTTGTCTTTATTGGACTCTCCCAGTATCCGGTCAGACTGCCGCCATTGGCAGAGGCACCGAAATGTGAATGAAAGTCGTACAACGTAGGTACAGACTGACTGGAACCACACGTGCTCAATCGAGAACCATTAACGCTAACGGATATTTACAAACAACGAGCAAGCAGTACTAAAACTTCAAAGAAAGCGATGCCAATATAAAACACTTGGAATTAACTTGTTTTTTAAAAAAAAGCAGCGTGTTAACTTAATTTCTTCCTCGTAATTTTTATATTTGAATAAACAATTTACTCAGAACTGAAACTTACATATGATTTTTGTTGTTTCAGGTTTAAAAAAGAACATTTTTGCCTGTTACATCTCAATGGATTATTACGAATAATTATATGGATGTAGGGAATTGATACCGGAATTGATATTTCGTGAAATCATCGAGAATTCGGTTCCTACTTTATCTCTAAAGGTGGGAAAAACGATGTCAGTATATCTTGATCCCTTGTCAGAAGAAATGGGTGATTTTTCCATTAAGTTTCCAGTTCAGTGAATGAAACTCACTCTCGCATTTTTCCATAATTCCTCGGAACATGGAACTTACGACCCCCTTTTCATCACGCAATCACCTTTAAAATCTTACGATTTTTCTGCTTCCAAGTTATACTTCTTTCTTAGTCTTTGAAACTAGAGATTTTATATTTCATCCAGCTGCTATCTTATACGTTATTCTGCGGCATCACAAAAAATTTTAATGCTACCTCAAACAACGTAACCATTTGAGCACACCAATGTTTTGCTTAATTTTTGCAGCGAATGCCCACGAAATTTTATGGATAATTTCTTTTTTTTTAATGTGGATGCCTTTAATAGTATCATTCGAATGTTTATTTTCATTTGTTTGTATCAAATAATCACTCGATTTCGTTACAGATGTAGATAATCAATTCAAATCTCCGATCCAGGACAAAACAGTATTGACATTTCACTTATACGCAATTTCGCGGGAAACAATGGTATATTATTATAACACTACATTTAACTTTTAGTGTAGCTAAGTATTGGCAACAGTTATTTCTCCATCGAATGAAGTTGCTTCGGTTAAAAACGAGTGTTTTAAATACAGTTGATTTATCCATGAATCCTCCTTCAAAATATATCAAACGCAAACAAATTATAGGAATTTTTTTTCTGAACTTTTTCGTTAAAAGCGATAATTAATTTTCCAGCATCGTGTGCACGAAATATCTTAATTTTTTCCTCGTATAATGTTTAAGTTTTTATTTTAAGGATTTCTTATAACGACATGAAGAAAAGAATAAAATTAAACGATAAAATTTGTTAATATTGTTTTCAAAAATCGACCACGGTTTGGAGAAAAAATTAATGAAATTTATTTTTAAAATTTATTTAAAATTAAATTAAACCAGTAATGGCATTTCACTTATACGCAATTTCTCGGTAAACAATGGTATATTATTATAACACAACATTTAACTTTTAGTGTAGCTAAGTATTGGAAATAGTCATTTCTCCGTCGAATCAAGTTGCTTCGGTTAAATAGAGTATTGCTGTTTTAAATTAATTTCATTTAAAATTTATTTTTAATAATGAAAAATACTTTATGAGCTAGATTTTTAACTATTCTCATACACGGTTCCCTACTTTATAGGCTGGTTTTATCCAATCTTTTTAAACTATCACTGATAGATATTCTCTGAAAATGATTAACTGATAATCATGCGGATTGATAAAGATTGATTAGAAAATCGAATAGACGCTGATACTTTGCAATTATGAGTTACGAAAGGAAGCTACAATTAATGCAGGAAGTCATTAGATCGACTTGATTTCTTAGATTTTAACTCTGATACCGTATAAAGTTTCCTCATAGAACACACCTATCTCCCGGCGCAATCTCAACTTCCCCTCATATTCATTAGTCTACAGCCCCCGACGACTCCCTCTTCGAACTTCTTTCTCTTTAAATTAATTTTGCGCGTGGCCTCGGTTCATCAATTTGTTTTTATCGAGAGAAAATCCTTAATCAGTGAGCATCACTTAAACAATTAATTATAGCTGGTTAGTGACCTCCGTAAATAAACAAGAAGATGGATAAGTGCAAGCAATTTTCAGGCATTTTTTGGCTATATTTAGTATTCAAAGGAGCCCTGTTCATTAATTTCGAGAGAAACAATAGGTGGGGCAGAAAATCGTGACTTTTCGAGATAGTGTGAATTGAAAGTTTGATGTCTTCTCTCTGGGATGTAATTTGAGATGTTGAGTAGTGTAACTAAAGATTGCTGTGAATTTAATTAGAACCCGAATGATTTCGGAGAATTTTTCCCTTCAAATTCCCGGCCTTAGTATTACGTATAGAATGTTGTGGATAATGGATACTTTCACATAATAAAAAAAATATCGTAAATAGAAGTGTTTTCTAAACAAAGGTATTTTTCTGAGTAACTAATAAACAGAAAGGAGACCTGCTTCTTTTAATTAGAGTTGAACAATTCGTTACTAAAGCTACATAAATGCTGATAATGCTTTAAAGCTACATAAATGATGATAATGAAAGCTTAATGCAAGTATTAACAGCAAAAATCATCCTCAACTAATAAAAATTTAAGAAAAATAATTCAGTTACTGAGTTACCTGAAGAAAACTTGCGTTTAAATGGAAGGACTTAATAATGAAAAATACTTTATGAGCTAGATTTTTAACCGTGCTTTGCATAAATATTGAAAAGAATTAAGCAGTGGTACATAAAACTTTCATCAAATAGTACATAAAACTTTCTTCAAATTATGTATATTGACTGTATGAGGAAGTGGTTTTATTTATTTATTTATTATTATTATTGTTATTATTATAAAGGGGAGGTAAACAGATTATGCTTTCTGTTCTGCATGTTTCCTTATAAAATGTCTTCCCATAATATAGACTGATCGTGGACCAGTGAATAAATATTTTTCACTCAGTATGATTTTCATATTTACCTACATTTCTTTAAATACTAATATTGGACAGGTTCGAATTTCTTATTCTCAGTTTTAAAATTATATTTAGTACAAAATAAATTTGGTGAGGAAGGAAAACACTATTTTGAATTACGAAGTGGAAAATTAGATTAAGATGTGTGTGTTTTTTTGCCAAATTTTCTACGACTATTCGCTTAGACTTGATATTTTTTAGATATAGAAAAGACGATACTACTGGACACAAAGTAAGTTCAACGCAGATCTTCTATCTCTGTTCGAATCTATGGAGAATTGTCCCGTAGGTATTTTTATAATAACATTAACACATGCATACTTTTTAATGTGTTTCTTGCATCTGAAAATAGAAGATTCAATAGAGTGAGATCGTTTATTTTTTCCTTTTTTTTAAGTGAAATTAACTTCAAAAAATTATTTTAATTTTCTAGTTGTAGACGTAAATAAGTCAATTCTCAGTAAAATAATATTTACCTAAAAGTCAAAATTTTAAAAGCAGTTCTCTCTTTTCACAAATATTTAATCTAAGATGCAATAAACAACTTAAAAAACAACTTAGAAACGTGGGATTAGAAAATGGCCTACAGAAAAATTTCGAGTAGATTCACATTGATATTGAAGATCTGTAAGATCAGCTGATATCTTTTCTTAAACTGCTTCAGTACTATACGATTAAAACTATTTCAGGGTGACAAAGTACAACGTTTATCATACATTACTCGACCCACCTAAGTGATCTTTTGCTATTTAGGCTTTGCTTGAACTTTTGCTACTTTATTATGACTATCACAAAATCCCCATTTTTTTTTTCATTTTGGGTGTTAAAGCTTCTGTGTACTAACCCTACTGCAGGGGTGTCAAACTCGCGGCCCGCGACGAACATTTTTGCGGCCCGACCAATATATTGGCACACAATACTATATAATAAAATAACCGACGCAGAATTATAATAAGATAGGAAGAATTCGCTAAATGTTTTTTAATGATACTCTTTTTTTGCTATTATTAAACAAAATGCATATATTTATGTTGAATATACTGTAATTAGGTAAATAAACCTACGTTTCTATTAATATTGATTTTTTTTGCGGCCCACCTATAGTTAAACCTTGTTTGTTTGACACAAGGTAGTCTTTGAGTTTGACACCCCTGCCCTACTGGATTTGCTTACCTCAATTTTAACCTATGGAGAAAATTTGTCTACTATTTATAGCTATATAAATGCTGATAATAAAATGAAAATGGTATTTTCATATAGCCTGAACTTTTCTGCACCTTGCAAAAGGATTCATTTCATAAACTTCGTTACCAAAGGAATTTATGAACGTTTAAAACACACTGTACCAGATTCCCCCCCCCCCGAATAATTTAATTTTAAAATATTATTTGCCTTTTATTTTAAAATGAAAAATGCCCTAAGGTATAAAATTCCTTTCTCTATTACGGAGTACAATTTAAAAAAAAATCTTTAAATCCAAGTCGGCAGTCTTTGGACAAATTTTCTCCATAGGTTAACATTGAGGTGAGGGAATCCAATAAGGTTAGTACACAGCAGCCTTAATAAGTCAGACAACAAGCAATAATGGAGATTCCAGGACCCGAACTTGTGGATAACGAAGGCCAAGTGAACCACAATGTTTTCTTGCAAGTCGGCGAAATTATTCATTTTTCTGATTTTTCCTTTACGCTATTTAAAATGCCTTTTTGTGTAAATGTGGCAATGATCAAAGGTTTCTGGACTATATGAAACGAAAGTCGCCGCTAAAAAAAAGTAGGAAAACTTTTTTTGCCAAAAAGGATTTGTTTAGTATTCTCTCAAAGTCTAAATATTTTTTTAAATCTGATATTCATAAATTTGAAGATATATATTCATTTTGCTTTATGGGCTAGTATTAACTTTTATACTCTTGTAAGCAGAATCAATTTATTGGAAAAATTATGAATCGAGGAGAATATGATCTGTAAAATCGTTTAAATAATTTCGAATAAGATTGTAGTCCCATTTGAATTTTTTCTATTTTTCTTCCATTTTATCTAATCATGCAGATGTTACATGATCTTGCATGCCCATCATTAAAATTATTCAAAATATTTTAACAATCCACGAGGAAGCAAAACTAATCTAATTAGAAGGCATTAAATGCCTATTTTTTTCCAAATTGCTGGTAAACAAAACATCTACGTGGACCTTTTGGTATCAGACTCGATGCAACATATTGTTCTACGAACTTTAAAAAATTCATATCTTCTTATACAGTGTATCCCAGTGTGCAATGAATTACATTTTTTTTATTTTTCTTCTTCAATAAAGAAAGATTTATGCACAAATGTCGCCGGGGGCGATGTGTGATTGCAAGATCTTCAGAGATATTGACTCTCATAACGAAAAAAAAAAGTATGATTCTGATTTTCTCTATTCGAGGAAAAATCCTTAATCTTTTTATTAAATTTTGTTCCATATTCAGATTTTTAACAATAGAATCCTGGCGTCGTCACACCACTAAAATGCTCCCTTTCGTGTCTTCCCTTCACAGGGGGTAATGCTGGTCCACCTATATGGTGCCCCCATAATAAAATGGCCAGCAAAGCTGCGCTGAATTATAGGCGAATGTCTTCACGACAAGTGTCTCCGCATTGGTTAAAAAAATAAACAATATTTTATTATTCTAGAATTAATATGATTAGAAGCAATACCCCAATACAAATTAATATTATTTTAATTCTAAAATTATTCTAGATTTTATAAATACTATTTCCTATGATACTTTCAGTTTTTAAGATTTAATTTTTAATTTAAGTTTCAACTTAAAAATATGGAATATTTTATTTAAGGATATTGTATTTGCATATATGTATCAAAGCCTGTGAAAACTTATGCCGAAAAGAAGAGTTGTGTTCCCGACTGTTGCTAGAATATTTTTTTGGAGAATTTTTAATCGAAGTTTCATTTTGGTATATCAATTTAATGTTTTGAGTCATCATAGTATTGTTATTGTTAAAAAATAATTAACGTAATAAAATTTTAAGAAAGATTTCAGCTGTTATCTTTTAAACATGTTATAGGAACAGCTTTCCATTGTATAATTGTAGGTTATATGATTTGCAAGTTTATTTTCCAATTGTAACCATCAAACTAAGGGGGTACCGACAAATCAAATTTTACGTTTCTTTTATCGCTTGCAGATAAACAACGTTTATCTGCAGGCAACAGAAAATTCCGTTTTTACTTAGTTTCTCCATTTCTTGTGTGCAGGACAATGTCATGCACTTAAAACTAGCCTATTTATGCGCGTCGCATCCCCAAAGAATTATTTACTTTATTTAAATTATTTTGTTACTTTTTAAGTATAATTAGAACTTTTTTTTACGTAATGATGTCAATAAACTGAAATTGCTGATAATGGCCAGAGTAAAATTTTAAAAAGATTATTAAATTACGACAGCTTCAAAAAAATTTATGTACCTTTAGTGGTGTCTAGCGTACTTCATGAAATCACTTAAAATATAGTTCGCGGCACTATGCAAAGATGTGCAAAATGTCTCACTTATAAGGTACTAAACCAAATTTTTTTTTTTAATAAAATGGATTTTATTCAAATTTTTGGAAATAATTTCTATTTAAAACTCCATTTATTTTTTCCTCATTAATTTCCATTAATTTTTGCTTTATTTGAAGTAGAATATTGTACTCATAGGTGTAGAAAAACGTTGACAAATCCTGCAGGATCACGTGCCCGTCACAACACCTAGTATAAATTTTAAGCAGAAACGTTGAG
Organism: Dolomedes plantarius; assembly: GCA_907164885.2. Classification (NCBI taxonomy): domain Eukaryota; kingdom Metazoa; phylum Arthropoda; class Arachnida; order Araneae; family Dolomedidae; genus Dolomedes; species Dolomedes plantarius. Next base: position 37,727,636 of record OU015491.1, read on the forward strand.
ATGAACAAAATAACAGACGGAAGGTTGGGGGGGATCGGAAACGAAAAGGGACCTCAATAAAAGCCATCGATTTATTACACGATGCCATTCCGGCCGATGACAGGATCAATCTGGAATGATTGAGGACTCCACAAAGGCAGTTAGAGGTCCATTTAGCTTTCGTCACCTTCCCTAGATAAGAAAATGGAGAGGGGGGATAGGTGCCGAAGCGTTCGACCCCCACATTTCACACCTTGAGAGTGTCAATTGGAAATTCCTAATGGTTCGGCGTAATGATACATTTAAGAAAATTGTGGTTTCTTGGTTATGCAGTTCGCGTAGTAAAATGTGAGGCAAGTTATCTTCGCTTTTGTTTGATGGGTTTAAAGCGACTCACTATCGATTATGAGTGAGCTGTCGCGCCTAATAGCCATCATAGTCAGCGAACAATTCTTTCCATATCTTTGTCGCCGCTATGTCGCCGCTTCAAACAGAAATAGCGTCGATGTTATGGAAATTTCTAATCACACTCTGAGGTTTTATGGACTTCCCAAAAGCAGAAATCTTTTGATATGTTAAAAATATTAAGGGGAAATGTCGTTTATGTGATATAGTCAATAGCTGATCCGCTTCTTAATCTTTTTTTCGTATTACGGGTAGGAATAATAAAGTAACACTTTATGCGATTCAAAAAAGTTAATTTTGTAATATTATTAAATTAAATGTTTGGTCTGTCGGCCTTAGGCCAAAGAAAAAAAATTAATAATTGCATCTAGATCTGCTATCAACAGCCATGGTAAAGGTAGATTAAAATTTTAGGGATGATCTAATATTTCTTGGATTTCTAGTTTTATATTTACCCATAAACGCTGTATGTGGCAGATAGGTTTATCAGCTTCTAAAGATAGTCGAAATAATAACATTTCTACGTCATAAGCTTATTGTCATAATGTCTCATGTGTATGTTATAAATAATTTGAAATTATCCCTTTTGCACTACAGGCTCTTTTCAATTTGGCCTTATCTCCTACTTTCCACCTTACAGTAGCTTAAATAGCCTAGAGTTTAAATACCTCTTCCCTTAAGTTCCCATGAAAATTTTCCGTACATCGTTCAGGTATGCTATTCTGTGAAAGTCAGAGCTTGAGCAACTCTGTTCATATAAATTATCTTTAAAAAAAAAGCGGAATCTCTGAGCATTAGCCATAAACTAGATATTCTCTCCTGAATTGTAAGCTCTAATATTTCCCAAATGAATTGCCACCGAATTTGATAAGTTTTCTAAGAGCAAAAATGGGCTTTCTAATTCAGAGTTTAAGAATATTTTTGGTGCATTCCAGAACCCAATTCGATGAGATGGATGCAGTTTTCTAAATTGAAAGCCTGCCTTTGTTATAATCATAGACTAGCTGAGTGGCAACCCGATGTGTTGCTTTTTCGATTTAAAATGAAATAGTTTCATTTCTAAAAGATTAAAAACCGTTTAATCACTTTTAAAAATATATTAGAATTTTTAAAAAACGAAATAATAATTTAAAATTTTCTTTCTCAAATTTCGGTTTTTGGCTTTTGAAATAATTCTTTCAAATCTCCGTTTTCAAATTTTGCTCTTTAGACAAACAAAAAAAAAAAAATTCATTCAATTAGAAAAAATTCAAAAGGTTTTAACTTCTCATTTCCTAAAACTAAAATTATTTCTGGATTTCAATTATTAAATGACTCGTTCTCAACTAATAATTTTTCCTTTTGGCAACTGAGCAGAATTTCTTTTGAAGAGTACAGTTCCTGGGTCTATTGACTTTAACTCCTGTCGCAAGATGCTTATTATCAATGTATATGTGCTCAATAGAAAAAATTGCTAAGTTAAATTAAATTTAAAGTTACCAGTTAAATTAATATAAAAATTAAGTTTAACCTTCAAAAAGGTTATCTTCAAAAAAGGTTACCTTCAAAAGGTTATCTTCAAAAAGTAGAAGGGTCAGATAAATTTAAAAATTAGAAATATATTAAGATTAAATAAATTAAGATTAAAATGAAGCATTAAAAATTTAAAGAAAATAAGTTGATATTAATTATAAAGTTACGGAAAAAATGGTCCTCAGCAAACAAGATGGAAAGTTCGCATAATAAAAGAAAAAAAGGCCTGTGCAGGGTCAAACAATTCGTAATAAGATTATTGCAGAGTTCCGCTGGGGGAAAACAAAAAACACCAAGATAAAGAAAATTGAAGCTCCACCTAGGACCGAACCCGTAACGTGGGGTTTACCAGGTCAGCGCGATAGCACTGCGCCACGACATCACACAGGCAGTTGAAAAAGATGGTAGGTGTATCGCGGTAAGGCCGAATGTCAATATTAATCTCGGGTGGAAAAAGTGCTTAAAAAAGTAGAAAGGCAGTTCTGACGAATTCAAAATTGGTGGTGGAAGAATCCTATCAGTTGCTTTTTAATTAGAAACAAATTTCACGAACTTGCTGGAATTATTAGGGAGTAAAATAAGTCGTCGAAAAATTACGAACTCGGCATTCAGTTAAAAGTGAGTTTTGCAAGTACGCTCTTTTAGAATGAAAACTTTTTTTTATTGAATGTATTTGGTATATTTTGGAAGCTGAACATCTAGCAAATGCCGATAAATCGTAAAATTGACATTAATAAATGCAGAAAACTGAAATATTTGTCCATCAAAATTGTCGATTTCGTGAAATTCGGAAAACTGCCTTGGGGAAAAAGCTTCGTTAGCAATGAAAAACATTTTTAAATTTATAAAAATGTGTGTATCCTTAAAGATGAAGAGTTGTAAAACACATGGGAATAAAAAATTTGTCGATTGGAGGACGGAAATGTTGAATTTTGCATTCATGAAAATAGTGGAAATTTGCGAAACGGAAAGGAGCTGGCCCACCCGGAATTTCAGCTGTTTCTGCTCTCCTCTTCTATCGAGTTCGACGGTTTTAATTGAATAATTTAAAACGTTTAAAGTTTTGAAAGTTGAGGATAGCATCAGTGCACGCGTCAGTGTACCCGTCCGAGTATATCGTTACCAGTCGCGATATCCTGCTATGCTCGGTTCGCGAGATTAGCCCGTCCCCGTGTCTGCTGACTGGCAAACTAACATTTGTTTACCTTCAGCTGTTAATAGTAAGATGCTGGAGAAGCGGGGGACAGCGATTCATTATGTTGTTACAGGTAGTGCAAAAAGGATAATTTTCCTCTTAGCAAGCTACACAATATAAGACACAGGTTATTAGTTAAAGAAAAGAAACGATTTTCTTGCATTTATTTAATGTTTAAGAAATATATAAAAAGACTATTAGATAAATTCAAGTATCTAGTTATTTAAATCTTATTGCATCCTGCATAAAGATTTTTAGAATTTAATTTAGTACTAAGTTTTGATAAAAAGAATACTTCATAAGTTTCCTTTATTCCAAATACATATATATATATATATATATATATATATATATATATATATATATATATATATATATATATATACACACACACTCCAATGAGCCAATGTTATGGCAGAAACCCCTTTTCGTCGGCCGCCCCACACAAAAGCCACTTGTTTTCGGAACCATGACTGTCTGCGATAAATAGGTTTCAATGTATATATATATTTAACAATAAATAAAACTGTTGCTGTTTAATGACTAAATATTAGAATATTGCATAAAAATGAAGGTATAGACATAAGAAAAATTCTGTACTATCTTTATCATACTTCTAACCATTTGTTTTGTCAACTTGTCACAGCAATGGTTTGGCGAAGGGAAAGAACTTCGTTAAAAATGATATTTACGATGAGAAACTTATCTCTGAAAAATGCAGCGAGTCGTCTCAAAAGCTGATTTTGACAGCTCTGAAGAATTTAGGGATGCGACATCGATGTCGATGTTTTCAAAACATCGATGTTTTGATAAAAACATCGATGTTTTAAACATCGATTTATTGAAGCCGATGTTTTTTTAACATCGATGTTTTGTACTCGATGTTTTACGTTGTCTCGATGTTTTTTTTTTAATGAAAAAGTACCGTAATAAAAAAAATTTACCACGTAGCATAATTTTCAAACTCAGTAAATGTAAGTCTGAATTCTGAAAAGGACGAATACAAAAGGGGGAATGATTCCTTAGCAAACAGACAAATGGCAATTAACAACCAATGAACTAATCAGAGCGCTTGGAATGTTCCTGACACTCCAGAACTTTCCATGGCGTTTTATTTTACAAATAGTATATACACGAGTGCATCCATTTAAGTTTTTGTTTTGTTCTGGTTTTATATAAGTTGACGTTAATATTATTAGTAAGATGCCTCCCAAAAGTACTGTTTGGAAATATTTTTACAAAATCTCTGACAAATTGGTGAAATGCAATATTTGCCTTAAGTCGCTCAAAACTTCTGGCAATACCACGAATTTATTTGGACATTTGAAGGCGAAACATGGAGGTATTTACAACGAGAATTTTGAGTCATCAATGTAGTCCAAAGCAACCAAGTTTTTGCCATTTGTGTCTGCCCAATCAGAGAGTAAAATTAAATCACCCCCTCCCCCCACAACTAACGGAAGTAACATTAATGTTAGAGATTACTAAAACAGTTTTAAAAAATGGATGTTCTAAAACATCGATGTTTAAAAACATCGATGGTTTTTGGGCGATGTTTTATTAGCATCGATGTTTTAATATTGAATATCGATGTTTCAAAACATCGATGTTTTGTTATCGATGTCGCATCACTAGAAGAATTACTCTCGCACAGTGTTATGTAACTGAAATGAAGCAAGATCGCTCTTGACTTGAAACAAACGAAGCTGGTCAGACAAGCACAAATTACACTTTGTAGTAAATTAACCAAACACTAACGTCACAATATTCTTCGGCTAAAACATTGCTGTAATAACTCGAAACACATTTCTGGATATGTTTTCCCATTAATAAATGCATTACAGCATTACAAAGCCCAATAATCAATTACAGCCTTATCATATATTTGACAAACCCAGAAATGAATTGCTTCTTCTTGCATTATAGATATGAACGGGGTGAATTTTTCTAAATATTTCCTAACGATATCATTAGGTATATATTTATTCAAGGAAAGATCCTAAAACAGGTTAACTGCATCAGCTGCTGATCTAATTACGTTTTTACGTGTCTTATGAAGTTTTTTATTTATACTTCAAATGATTTAGTTACGAAATTGCCTATGTTAATAATTCCACCAATAGGACTGGAATAAGTTGGAAATATATGCTCTACTTTTTAAATGATCAAAGAGATGGGAAAAGGGTTTCAGTTATACTTTTATATTTTTTTAATCTTGATTGATGGTTTAAGAAACGTAGGGAGAGTTTTTTTTTGGTATAAATTCTTAATTTTTTTTACAAATTGATAAACATGAAAAAGCGGAATTTTTTGTCAAAAATTACCATATAATGAGTATACATTTTTTTTTACATAAATTCAGAATCATATTTAAAAAAATCTCTCCCTAAGTTTGTAGCATATACTATGACATTATTATAAACATTTAAATTATAGAAAAAAATTGAAAATATGCAAAAGAGTAGTCTTTTTAAAAAGTATATAAATCGTGTAAAAAAAAAGCATAAAAATTTCAATATAAAATAAAATTCCATATAGAAAATTGATTTTTTTATTGATTCTTGCTTATAAACATATGCTTAAATATTATAAAAAGAAATGGTTGCTTTAAACTCAATAATAAAAATTTTAGCTTTTTTCTTACGGGTCTCCCATAGTTATGTAATTGCCTATGTTAATAACTCCACCAGTAGGACTGGAATAAGTCGGAAATATATCCTCTACTTTTTAAATGGTCAAAGAGATGGGTAAAGGGTTCCAGTAATTAGTTATTTTAAAAAACCTATATCAATAAATATATAATCCCTTAACTTCTTATTTGTAAATAATCCCCTCAGAGGAACTGTATTAAATGTAGTTCGTTCTTCATCTGAAAAAGAAGAAGGTCCATTCCATTAGTTACTTAAATTCTTTTGCTTCCAATTTATATAACTTTTAGAAAGAACTTTTAGTAAGAATTACGCGCGTAATCAAATTATATTACTAGTTTTCTTAGTGAACTACGTGTTTTCTAAGCGAATGTCATAGCCTCAACATTAAAACTACCAATCCAATAAAAGTAAATGGTTTTAACATTGGTAGAAATATGTATACCTAAATTGTTGTTAATTTTTTGGGTTAGAGATTAAACAATTATTTATTATTGCAGCAACACGTGTAAATAAATAACCCTTGTATAAATTCTGGGAAACTGTTTGAAGCAGTCCTACATAATTCTTTAGCTAGGGAATGAGGCTGATCCCTCCTCTTAAACAGTTATTTTAATTTTTGTCGCTTACCTTAAAGTCTTCGAAAACCTTAAAGTCTACCAATTGATGTAAAGTTTTACCTTAAAGTCTACCAAAATTTACTTCTCCGAGAGCTGTTTTCATTTTTGGAAACTGCATATATATTTCACAAAGTAAAATATATACTTTGTGAATATATTTTACTAATCTAACCTTAAATCTAATCTTAAATCTAACCTTAGAGGAAGAGACCAAAAATCTTCGAAGTTTGTTGTCAATAGATTCTATAGTTGTTTCCAGTAATGTAGAAAAAAAAAATGTAGGTCAACAGGTAAAATTTTTCATTTTTATGTTATTGGAAACACTCTTATTTTCTCAAAACGTATGTATCTGAAATTATACAGAAATTTGGGCATGGGCAATTTCCAATAGAATTACACGACAAAAGTAATTGTCTTTCTCTCTCAGTGACATTGCTGGCTTTGTATAATACGGATCCATTAGTCAGCGGCGAAAACAGTCCTTAGGCCCCGATCCGAAAGCGAAATCTGCTTATTTACGTCACCAGTAATTTCCCTCCAACGTATACCTTGCCGATACCTTGCCGATGCATTTATTAATAATGCCCGGCGAGTTCTACGGACTGTAATTTTTCACACACACGGTGGCATGACTTCATGCCTCGCCTGCATCTTTAAGCTTCGGCTTTATCGAGCATCCGCCCAGCATCATTAGTTGCACTGCGTAAATCTATCGATCGCGAAACGTGTTATTTGCGCCCTTAATGGCTGAGCATTCGAGACTTTATTCAAATTGGAGGAGTCACGCGATGGGCGACAGTTTTTTAGATATATTTAGTTGTTTTTCCGGTATGACATTTTCAAAGATAGGTGTCAGGAAAACTGAAAGTAAGTATTGCTAAAATGTGAGCTTGTAAATATCGGCCATGTAGGCCAAAATTAAAGTGCTGAGGATTAACTCGATTAATTCACTGTTATAACGAAAAATCATTAGACTGGCAATTTGTAGCACCAGCAGAGATATTAAAAAAAAAATCTGTAATTTTTTAGGATGTCAAAATATGAAGAAACTAGCTGAAAACCCGCGCTTCGCTACGGAGTACATTCAAATTAAATACAACGGTCCACGTATGCAATTTATGCCAAAAAATAAATATATATATTTATAATAAATGCGATGATCAATGTATACAATTGATGTAAAATATCTATCTATCTATATATATATATTTATAAAAAAATCGTAAGGGATATGCATTTTTTTGGGATAATATCCAATCGTCTGCTGCATTAGAAAGAGAAAAAAATATTTTTTTGTCCATTTAGTTGTTACGCACGTGACGATAAATTTATTGAAAGTACCAGAAAAAGAAATCACGTGATCAGCATTTAATAAATTAAATTCTAAAAATTAATCTTTAAAAATTCACCAAAAATCAGGAAATGGAGGTAAAAATTCGAAAAAAATTTCATTTTGAAGGAACTTTTATGATCTTTCTCGTGATATAAATTTTATAACCCTCAATGTATTATTTTAAATGCAAACGTAAAAAAAGTTTAAAAAACAGCTTAAAAATTTAATTTTAAAAAAATCTAAGAAGAATTTTTGAAAAATCTTTCTTAGTGCACCCCTACACTATTAGAAGAATCACCATGCAAAATTTCAGCCCTTTAGGTCCAGCGGTTTGGTCTGTGCGTTGTATGTCAGTCAGTCAGTGAATGAATGAATGAGTCAGTTACGGAACTATTTTATATATATAGATGATAAAAGCAGACAATAACAGACGCTCTACAAATGAGACTTGAGGTGCGTTTTTCTTTCTAACGGCTACAGTGTTCTCAAACACTGTAGCCGTTAGAGCAGGGATATCCAAACTTTTGACGCTTTCGGCACCCTTGGGAATAACATTACTTGGGGCACTCTTAACATGGGGCACCCTTGTTAGAATTTTAGTTTTTTTTTTTTAACTTTTTAAAATATTAAATTAGAGTGGAATGTACATGTTAAATTTAAATTCATGTAAATACTTACTCCATTGCTAATTTTATTCATTTATTAAAGACATCAGTAACAAATACCTGAATATCATATATTAATACAGTTTCAAAAAATATCCATGGGATTCAGTATGATAATACACTAGAGGTCTACAATGGATATAGGTAAAAAGAGTTTTTCTTTTTTAATGGGAGATTTGCGATGGATGCGAAGAGCACAAATGTTTCACATCAGGCCTAACAGTTATGGGTGTGGGAGTAGCTAATACATCCTCAGAGATGAGTGCATTGGTTTGTGTCACAATCTGTCGAACATGAGAGTAATTCAACTTAATATTAATTTTAAGTGGGCCCCACTAATATTTTTTTTTTTCCCCCCCCCCCCCCCAAAAAAAAAAAAGTCTCGCGGCACCCCTGGCCGATCTCATGGAACCTTAAAGTGCAGTGGTACACACTGAGTGGGAATCGTTGAATTAGACAGAAAATGCTCCGTTTGGGAATCTTAACTGTCAGATAAAATTACTCTTCTTACATACTAATCTAAACTGCAATCATTCAAATTTCAGTCTATTTTTTCCATTTTTGAATATTAGTCTCGCATTATTATATTATAAGAAAAGGTTGAAGAAAGTTCAAAAAAACATTCATAATTTATTACATTACCCTAAAATTACAATCTACTGAAATCAGAAGTTTTTTTTCATTAAATTAGGCATGAATATAGTTTAATATGCAAAAAAATTAATTATCGACTGAATTTAATTCCCCCCCCCCTTAAGGTTTATACCTGCGACATCATTAACTTTAGAGATTTTTATCATGCTTACTACCATTGCTAAAGTGAGATTATTAGTACGGTATCAATCGATAATAGGAAAAAATTACCGTGTTAACTAATATATACGAATATTTTAAATTCAATTCCTTTAAAGCATTTTATACTGCGTTTTTAAAAATAACTGAAGTTTAGAAATTTTGTAACTCCAAAAAAAGGTATACACGATATAAAATTTATTTTCGTTTTTACAGAAAATGAGTAAACTTATATGAATGAGTATATTATATAAATGAGTTAAAATTTGTGTGTACTACTTTGCTGTAATTTTCTCTAACTTTTTACATTATGTGTTTTTCTGAATGGGGCCTATAGGAATAAACAGCCTGATTAAAGAGCACAAAATCTCTATATTCTTTTCTATTTAGTCTAAATGGGATACAAATTTCATTGTACTTATGACGCGTTTATTAAGATTATGAAATACGTATGTGCAAATTACGTGACATTATTTCAACTTCGTAACTTTTAGCGAATAAAAGTGATGTGTATTTTAAGTAACAATTTCTGTACTTGAGCGGATTTGAAGAAGCAGATTTAAATTTTTGAAAAATCCTATTCTTTCTGTTACCATGACAAAATATTTATTTTATTTATTTATTTATTTATTTATTTTTGCCACTATCTGTCGGCAGAAAAAGGAACATTTTGTTCAAAATGAAACTAGTTTCAGAACATTTTGAATCCCTCATCATTTATTCTAACAAAATAGTTAAGATTTAAGTTTATGAATAAATTTTACCAAAAATACCTTCACACACACACACATATATATATATATATATATATATATATATATATATATATATATATACTATATGAAACGATTACCTTTACCTTCATTAACTTTTTCTTATCGCAACAGAATATTATCCCTTAATTTGATTTTGATCTAGATATACCAAATTAAGCTATTAGTTTTTCCCCTAAAAGCCAACACTTATATAAGATCGAATGCCATAGAACATTCGAAATCATCACACCATATGACGCGTTAAAGTCAAGTGTCAATTTTAACCAATTAAAAGTTCAGCGCGCCTGTACTCAGGGCGTGAGCCTAGAGTAGTTCGCGCTTTTTCTGTGTTCTCCCCCTGCCCCGTCATGTTGTGTTTTAGCGCGCTACGCCCTTGTCTTATATATATATATATATATATATATATATATGTTCCGGCAAACTCCGGAATAATTAATTTGAGAAACTGTATCTTCCAAGAATTATGTGCCGCCCAACTGTTTAGGCACCAAATGATGTCCAGCAAAGAAATTCTAAGAAATAACAGGATTATGTGTCAAATTATGTGGATGCCTGTGTTCTTCGACCGGACTCCCTGCTTAAGTCTTTGCCTCCACTCGTCGACCTCTTCTACTGTTTGATGCTCAGACGACTACAAGTACAATGACTTCATAATGTGAATTGAGGTCTCCTACCTGATATCTGGGATTTTTCGAGTTACCGGCCTGTGTTGCATCGCCCCGCGACAGCTTACATTACATATATATATATATATATATATATATATATATATAGGGGAATCTCGATCTATCGTTTTCGAAGGGACTGACTGAACTAAACGATGGATGCGGGAACATACAAAAAAGTATTAACATACCTTAAAGTTTGATATCCCTAAAATATAGTATTTACTCACATACATAAATGCATACATACCTGTAGTGTAACTGGAGATAAAATTATAAAGTTGTACTGAAATTCAAGATAATAATAATAAAAAAAGAAATACACGTAGATACGCAGGAATTTTGATTCAAATAAAGGTACTTAATCTTCGTTTGTTTTTTGGTGGTTTTCTCTCCACAAGTAAACAATATTTTTTCTGTGTTGCAAATTGCATTCTTTTCGGTATCGGTAATTGTGTGAGAGTATAAAGAAGCGGCAGCCGTGAATCGTTTGTAACTAGAACCATTCCATTGCACTGGATGGGGTCCGACATAAGACCACCAGGAAGTTCTGCTTCCGGGTGAAACCCTCTTCGGCCAGTGTACAACTGAAGCAATTAGAAACTTTTCACACCCTAGACCAAACACCAGGGCGCCTCCATGCCAAGGCCAACAGAAAAGCCAGAGGGCAGCAGGAACCGCTCAGGTCGGCTCACTGTGAGCCATTGCTGATAAGAACAGAAATGTTGAATAGTCGGAGAATTTGGAATGAGTTGCCGAAAATAGGATACTCCAGGTGCTAAAGAATTATGGAACACCAACGACGAACAAATAATGGGAGTGGTACGATAACCCGAAACCAGGCTAAACAGGAGAGAACAAAAATACGAGACCGTGCATCTCAAATGTTCTGCTCACTGTTTAATTAGAGTGTCATTCTAGCTCAATCCAGACATTTATATTTCAGGTTCAGTTATTATGAAAAACCGATCGATCCGATAAATTAATATAAAGCTGCGATATTCTGAACGAATATTGCGGGAAAACGATGGATCGAGGAACGACCCATGCGGTCTGTTTTTGCTTGTTTCCTATGGAATTTGTTCGGGACTGGGTGAAATAAACGATACATACGGGAAAACGGTCGTTCGGGGAACGATCGATCGAGATTCCACTGTATTTATATATATATATATATATATATATATATATATATATATATATATATATATATATATATATATATATATATATATATATATATATATATATTAATTATAGTTCTGCATTTTTACTGTTCTGATTTTTTTTTTCATTCTGCAATGTTTTCCGTCGTCACGTACACGTGCAATTTTAAATACCAACGTCGTTGAGAATGTGCGAATATAATGGATTCGTGAGTGATAAAAGACGTATTAAGACAGCATAATCCTTTGAAACACTAAATAAAGCGATTTCTCAGAATGACATGTTATTTAGATAAATACTACGTTATCTCTGAAAACCTCGCCTGCGTTGAATAATTGCCACTGATGTTGTGTTCACACTTTTATGCGAATAGCCTTTTGCTTGTAATGAAAAATCGCACGCGAGGAAAATCGTGCAGTTCCGGTAAACGGAAAAAAAAGAGTGACTAAAAAAAATTCTCTCACACTCAAGTAATCAGTAAAGCAGTTACATGACCTAGGCACTCAAAAATGATAAAAATATTTGTTTGATGTACACACTCCCAAAAGTATGTAGTTTGCTTATAGTACAGTGTGCTGAAAATGAAATATCAGAGGAGTATCATTTCATTGAAAAAGGAATTATTTTTATTTATTTTATTGTTTCATTTGAAATCTCCTCATGCACCACAAGGTATAACATGAGGCTTACAGAAGTAAGTGAAAAACACAAAACAAGAAAAATTAAAAATTTAAATTGCAAACAAAATTTCTCAAGACAGCAAGACTTTCAAAATTTCCTTCATTTTTCAAGTTATTAAGAGATACCATATCCTATGAGAAAAAAAGGATGCGTATGTTACTACAGAGGTTATAAAACAAGCTTAGAAATTTATTTTTTAAATATACCTATCTAAAGTTATGTTAGTTACTTTTCTTTAATATCGCAAATTAAAGTGTTGGTCGTAACGTCTAACATATGCAGTGCCGTGTGGAAAATTATATGGTCTGGATTGTTTTACGTGCAAGACCACAGTTGCAACAAAAGGAACAAAGAATGTAACTCAGAATATAACCGGAGTATAAATATAAACATCTCTACACAGTAAATATCCCGATATTATAAAATGTTTTAATAATGAAAGGAACAAATCAATATACATTTTTTTACTCAATAGTAACTGTCGTGTATCCAATTCTGTGTTTATAGAATAACCCTTATCACTCCAAAATGTTATAGCATGTTTCCAAATAACTCCAAATAAATTTTGAATTTTAAGATGCATGCTAAGGAGAGACGCTACAAAATTTTTATAAGGGAATTGTTTATTAATAACCTTTTTCCTACCAATCAAAAAGTAAATCCCATGTGGTATTTCATCACATTTTATCTGTTCATTGAATAGGCATCCTCATCATTGTCTTTACTGGGATTATTTTGGGGCACTAAGTTTCGTTTACTTCTAAAAAGTTTACTATCGATTTACTGATATCAGAATCACTGTTACCTGAATCAGAAAAGAACATTAATATCGTTTACATTCATTAAAATGTCTTCAACTCATCATCACTTCTGTCAATTTCCGTATTCATTTTTCCTTGGCCTTTTTATATTAGATATTGTATTTCAGTAAAAATGTTCGGAACAGGTAAAACTGAATGAATTATATGAAAATACTAGCTGAAAACCCGCACTTTGCTACGGAGTACATTCAAATTAAATAAAATGGTCAATGTATGCAATTAATGCCAAAAAAATAAATAAATAAATAAATAAATATATATATATATATACACTGCTGGCCACTGTAAATGCAACACCCTGAAGGAAACATGCAAATAACATGAAATTTACAACATGCATTAGCGGAGGTGAGATATGAAAATGATTAGAATTTCAGCGCAGACGCACATCACGCGCACCTGTGGCGCCACTTCAAAGCGCTATTTAAGGCTTGGACATTTCGACGATTTCAAGTTTGGCAATTGTGTTTTTCTTGTGGCTTTTCAAAAAAACGATCAATTATGCCTCATCGAAAACAGCGATCATCTTTCGATCAAGTATCCGAGTTCGACAGAGGAAGGATAGTGGCCTACCGAGATTGTGGATTATCTTTCAGGGAAATCGGTAGTCGTGTTGGACGAAACCAAACAACTGTAATGCGGATATGTGATCGTTGGATGCAGGAGGGTACGACGGACCGGCGTGTTCGATCGCATCCTCCTCAGCGCACCACTTCACGTGATGACATGCAAATTGTGCGCATGGCAGTGACGGATCGCTCAGTCACATCATGAACCATAGTACAGCACATGCAGTCTGTAACGCATCATCCAGTGTCTGCGCGTACCATTCGACGCCGTTTACAGCAGAGTGGTCTGTCCGCAAGACGTCCATTGCTTTGTCTACCCTTGACGCAGAACCACAGACGTCTCCGCCGCCAATGGTGCGATGACAGAAGGATGTGGATGGTAGAATGGAATGAAATTGTCTTTACTGACGAGTCACGCTTCTGTCTGCAACACCACGATGGTCGCATTCGAGTCTGGAGACACCGTGAAGAGAGGATTCTGAACAGCTGCGTTATGCACCGCCACACTGGTCCTGCACCGGGTATTATGGTATGGGGCGGTATTGGATATCACTCTCGCACACCTCTAGTATGCATTGCCGGTACTTTAAACAGCCAGCGCTACATCTCCGAGGTGTTGGAGCCAGTTGTCCTTCTTTACCTTCAAGGCTTGCCCACAGCCATATTTCAACAGGATAATGCGCGACCACACGTGGCACGCATTGTCCAACGGTTCTTCGTCAATTGCCAGATTGAATTGCTTCCCTGGCCGCCTCGCTCTCCGGATCTTTCGCCGATAGAAAACATGTGGTCTATGGTTGCTCTACGATTGACCCAGATTCCATCCCCAGCTGCCACAGCAGATCAACTTTGGCAACGTGTGGAAGCTGCTTGGTCTGCTGTACCCCAAGAACTCATCCAAAGTCTCTTTGGATCAATGCCGAGGCGTGTGGCAGCGGTGATCTCCAACAATGGCGGCTACTCTGGCTACTGATTTTGGCAGGAACCACACCTCACAGAAGTCTATAAATTTAATCATTTGATACTTGGTCAACATGTTATCTACAAAATAAATTTTGTTGTGATATCTCTTGACTTTCTTGGTGTTGCAATTTGGGTGGCCAGCAGTGTATATATATATATATATATATATATATATATATATATATATATATATATATATATATATATAATAAATACGACGATCAATGTATACAATTGATGTAAAAAAAATATATATATTTATAAAAAAAATCGTAAGGGATATTTTTATAGACAAAATAATGTAGAAGAAAATATACAAATAAAATGTAATAGGACATACTAAAGAATATAGTACAGTTAATATAGTACAGTTTGAGGAACATAATATCTTTTATTGTATTTTAATATTTTTTTGAATAATTTCCAATCATCTGCCGCATTAGCAAGAAAAAAAAAATATTTTTTTGTCTCTTGCGTTGTTATGCACGTGACGATAAATTTATTTAAAGTACCAGAAAAAGAAACTACGTGATTAGGATTTAATAAATTAAATTATAAAAATTAATCTTTAAAAATTCACCAAAAATCAGAAAATGGAGGTAAAGATTCAAAAAAGATCTCATTTTAAAGGAATTTGTATGATCTTTCTTGTGATATAAATTTTCTAACCCTCAAATTATTATTTTAAATGCAAACTTAAAAAAAGTTACTAAAGCAGCTTAAAAATTTAA
Organism: Dolomedes plantarius; assembly: GCA_907164885.2. Taxonomy (NCBI): domain Eukaryota; kingdom Metazoa; phylum Arthropoda; class Arachnida; order Araneae; family Dolomedidae; genus Dolomedes; species Dolomedes plantarius. Next base: position 37,743,158 of record OU015491.1, read on the forward strand.
TTTTAAAAAATCTAAGAAGAATTTTTTAAAAAATCTTTCTTAGTGCACCCCTACACTATAAGAGGAATCGCCATGCAAAATTTCAGCCCCCTAGGTCCAGCGGTCTTTTTTCTAGTTTTTGACGTCATGAACTTTGATTTGCATATGAAGTTTTCTTCTTCTGTTTCCTGCTAGGCTTTAAATTATGGAGGATTTATTTTATGTTACTTATCGGTGTAAGTATTTGCGTAATGTCGTTAAAACCATGTGCTCACCTAATTGTTTTGAGCAGTGTATATATATATATATATATATATATATATATATATATATATATAACAGTTCAGTGACTGACTGACTGACTGACTGACTGTCTGTCTGACAGATAACAACGCACAGACCAAACCGCTGGACATAAAGGACTGAAAATATGCATGGCGATTCTTCTTATAGTGTAGGGGTGCACTAAGAAAGATTTTTGAAACATTCTTCTTAGATTTTTTTAAAGTTAAATTTTGAAGCTGTTTTTGTAACTTTTTTTCAAATTTTCCTTTAAAACAATAATATGAGGGTTATAAAATTTAAATCACGAGAAAGATCATAAAAATTGCTTTAAAATGAATTTTTTTTTAATATTTACCTCCATTTTCTGATTTTTGGAGAATATTTAAAGATTAATTTTTAGATTTCATTTTATTAAATGCTGATCACGTGGTTTCTTTTCTTATTGTGATACTCTAAATTAATTTTGCGTCACGTGTATAACAACGAAATAAATTGACAAAAAAAAATTGAAATACTGTAAAAGATATAATTTAACCACTAGACTAATTGAGATGGAAGTTTTTAAAGAATTTAATTCAAATTAGTATGTTTTATGGATATTAAACACAAAAATTAATTGCATACATTGACCGTTGCATTTAATTTGAATATTTTCTTTTACATTATTTTGCCTGTAAAAATATCCGTCACGATTTTATATATACAGTGGAATCTCGATCTATCGTTTTTCAAGGGACCAATTGAATTGAATGATAAATGCGGGAAAACGATAGATGCGGAAACATAACAAAGCAATATGATCGTTGGGACTGGATAAAATGAACGGTACATACGGTAAAACGATGGATCCGAAAACGATCGATCGAGATTCCACTGTATATACAGAGGCTGTTCACACATTTTTTAGACGATATATATTGTATTCACAAAACTAAATTACATAAAATTCTTGTGTTTTAAATGTTCTATTTGACATTCCTTATTCTGAACTATCTTTCGACACCGCAATTTCCAGGATAATAATGCCTTTTGAAGTGCCAGAAGAAGTATTCTATCCCATTTCTCCTGAACAGCTTTCCAGAGTCCTGTAAGGGTTTTGGACGACGTTAGGATAATGCAGATTTTAAAAGTCCGAAAGCACAAAAATCCATAGGTGATACATCGGGAGATTTAGTAGGGATATCAGTGATGGGTATGGCCTTGATACCGGTTTTTTGTTCCATTTCTTTTAGGAAATTTACAGTGGATTTTGATGTGTGACTGCCAGCTTTGTCCTGATGGAGTCTCACAGATTGATGGCACTGTGGGTAAAGCGATGGTATTTCATTCAGAAAAATTGGCGATAAAATATGTTCCTGATAGTATTTGGAGTTAATCTTGACATTTTTTCCCCTCCCTTTATTTTTAACTTGTCATTATAAGAAAAACCAGCAACAATCATGAATCCCTTAGAAAAACTTTCTTTCGATTCTTTGAACCATGTACTTAAATTTTTTTCTCCCCTTTTATGATAATAAATGGCTCTTTTTTTGTTGCAATCTTTTAAATACACCCATGATTCATCTATTGTGACAATTGTTTTCCATTTTTCTTTGGATAAGTGTTGCTCATATAGAATTCTGCAGCGCGTCCTGCGTTCAACGATATGATTTGGAAGAAGACGATGCAAATTGCGTTTTTTCGCTTTCTTAAGATTTAAATCAACGTTTATCATTTTGTTTACAGTGGACACCGAGCATTTTAATGATTTTGCAACTGTCCTTTGACTAGGGGGATTTTCTTTTAACATTAAACAACGTACCTTTGCAATAGTCGAAGATGTCCGTTTTTTCCTTGGATACTTGTTTGGAATTTTTGTACCATTTGAGGCTCCAATTTGACGTTTTTTTCCTTTCTTGTTGACGATATTACCTATCGACGCTTTAGATATCACAAAACCATGACTCTCACATCGTTTTTGGTTAACGGAGTATGCATATTTCTCTTCGGAAAGCGCATAAATGTAGCCTTCGAACCACTGCTTTGTTAAAGACGCCATTTTGAATAAAAACAAAACTTTCAAGCCGCTGATGATAATTTTGACTTTTAAAAACAGTACAATTGCAATTATTTCTTTTGCGGCAAACGCTTTTTTATTACCGCTTACCAAAATTGTCTAAAAAATGTGCGAACAGCCTCTGTATATATATATATATATATATATATATATATATATATATATATATATATATATATATATATATATATATATATATATATACATATATATACATATATATATATATATATATATATATATATATATATATATATATATATATATATACATATATATATATATATATATATATATATATATATATATATATATACATACATATATATATATATATATATACATATATATATATACATACATATATATATATATATATATATATATATATATATATATATATATATATATATATATATATACATATATATACATATATATATATATATATATATATATATATATATATATATATATATATATATATATATATATATATATATATATATATACATACATATATATATATATATATATATACATATATATATATATATATATATATATATATATATATATATATATATATATATATATATATATATATATATATATATATATATATATACATATATATATATATATATATATATATACATATATATATATATATATATATATATATACATATATATATACATATATATATATATACATATATATATACATATATATATATATATATATATATATACATATATATATATATATATATATATATATATATATACATATATATATATATATATATATATATATATATACATATATATATATATATATATATATATATATACATATATATATATATATATATATATTGTAGAGTATTGCATTTCAACCTCTCCGTTAACAAAAGAAATTCTTCTATCTCGGCCTGAGACACTTCAAAAGATTTCCGACGGCTTGGGTGGCAATATGCTGACAGCAATTTTCCTTTTGTTCATCCGATAGACTTGTTCCACAGGACCTCAGGGGACGTGGTCATTTTTCTTGATTTAGTCATCGCCACCGGGCGACGCCGCTGGTATTTATTATAAATGACAGGAGACCCCCCAGGTGCTTTCATTCATGAACTATCAATTGTTAAGCAGCATCCTGGAGGCGTCGCGTGCCTAAACAAAAGGACTCGTGCCTTTCGCATTTTACCGAAGCGGCCCTTTTGAGACTCTTTGAAGTGGCTTGGAGGACAAACTAAAAAGGCGGCCGCTTTAGACCCGGGGAAAATATTTCATTATCGCCCCAGGAAACCCATTTCCGTTGCTCACTTGTTCTAGATCGTTCGACTTTCTGGAGAGTGATGCAATATCCGGTGGAGGTCTTCTATAAAAAGAGAATGGACCCCTCAGTCGAGGCTTGCGTCTTTTTAGTTCCTGACACGTAGCGGATCCAGTTCTAAGAGCAGCCGGGTTTGCCGCCCTTATCGGTTCAGCGTCCCTTGTGACTGTTTTGCAGCGACGATCTAGTTCCTGCAGGAGTAAACATACTCCACTAATTTGTCGGAGACCAGTCTTCGTGGAAGGAGCCTTTGCTACCTTATTTTCCAGTGAGGAGTCCTTTCTCCTTAATTTAATAATTTCATCGCTACCGGGTGCGTGCAGTGATCACCGCCGTTGATATTATTGGGGAGCCCTTTCCCGTCAGGAGAAGTGCCGTTTCTTCATCATTGAAGCAGAGCCAGTTCTGCTAGCCTAGCGGACTTCTGTGTTCTTACTCCGCCCCACGCCGATAAAATCGAGTGTGATTACCTACGTTACGAAGTTCATCTTACATCTGTGCAGTGTACATATCTCATCATCATCAATTTGATTAATAAATTGCATTTGTTTTGTTTATGTAATGAGTGATGTATACCTGGTGTGTTTAAATCATCTTCTGGTTGACACTACGAACCTCAGTTCGCTACAGAAGGTATATATTCATTCATAATTTTGGTGGCAGCGTTTCGACGAAAAAAAAAAGCGACAGTAAGAACATTTTGTTTTTTATAGTGACAGTCGCGTGTGTTCAGAACTGTGACTGTGCGAAAGTGCTATTGCTGGTGTGTATCCTGTGAAGTAGTGTAGAGCGGCTGACGTTCTTGTGAAATCTGCTAAACTGCTGCAGTGTTAATTTCCTTAGTGACATTCGCGCGTGTTTCAGAACTGAGACTGTGTGAAAGTGCTATCGCGGGTGTGTGTATCCTGTGAATTAGAATAGGACGTTTGACGTTCTTGTGCCATCTGATAAACTTGCTGCAGTGCCAACTAGATGCCAGTCTTCACATCAAATTGTGAGTACCATTCTGTTTCTCTTTTGTGCTGGTATCCAACAGTAGTTTAGTAAATAATATTTTGGTTGTTTTCTCAGAAGTAGGAGAATTAAATGGTTGAATTTAATAACCGTAATTAATAGCTTGATCTGAACTTAAAAGGTGTTAAAATTTTTTTTAATTTGAGGTAAAATAAGAACTAGTGTTATTGTGTAAAGTAGAATTGTTATTGAAATAGTAGTGTGTTAAATTAGTTCTCAGAAATTAAGGAATGTAACTGTGCTCAAAAAGAAATAGTGTAACTACATTGTGTTTAACTATTTTGCATTGTGTATTGTTGTGATATGTTAAAAGCAAAGTGATTTATCTTTTATGAACCTTAAAATAGTAACATCGCAAGCGGAATGTTAAAAGTAATTTAGTTCATATTTGTTAATACATTGCATGTGTACGTTAATTGATTGTGTTGTGTAGTTGCATTTTGTGTTCAGGTTTTAAAGTAATTACTACCTCAGGGTTTATAATAGTGTGTAGTATTCTGTGTAGTATTGTAATAGCTTTGTATTCTGTCAAACATGGGTTCCCTTGTTCGTGCAAAGAAAGAGGACTTAGTTAACCTCGCTATAGAAATGAGTTGTGAGGTAGATTTGGGAATGCTGAAGCTTGAGATGATCAAAAAAATTGAAAGTTCAGCAGATTACAATGTAAAATTGGCTGAAGGGTTGTTAGCTGAAATTATGGAGACCCGTATAGAAAACGAGCAACGAGAGCGGGAAGAACGGTTAGCCCGGCAAAAACGGGAAGATGAATTAGCTCAACAAGAACGGGAGGATAGGTTAGCTCAACAAGAGCGAGAGTTTGAGCTAGCCAAATTAAGACTGAGTAAGGAAGCCCCCCAAGAAAGCCCGTCTGTTAGTCCTCCGAGACCTGCGGGACACTCATTAAGGCACATAATGCAAAAATTCGACCCGGAAGAAACTGATATAAGCCTGTACCTTTGCCTTTTTGAACGGCAGGCACAGCATTTAAAAATACCGGAAGCTGAATGGTCAGGCAGTTTAATTAGCCTGTTACCATTATCAGTAGCGGCCATTGTGTTACGGGAAAAAGTCGAGGACACACAAAAATATTCCCATGTTAAGAGCGTGCTTCTCGAGCGATTCAGGCTCAGTCCTGAAGCTTTTCGTCAGAAGTTTGTTAGACACCAGCGTAAGCCAGGAACCCTATGGAAAGATTATCTTTTCGAAATAAAGACGTATTTCGAAGGTTGGTTAGAGGGTCTCGGTGTTACAACTTTTGAGTCGTTAAAAGATCTCTTTCTGGTCGACCAATTAAAACGGAAAATGGGAAGTGAAATCCGGGAGCAAAATATAAGGGATTGGGAGAATTACACGTCCCCTGAAACCTTGGTCAAAGACGGGGATCAGTTTGAGCTTATCAGAAAAACAGGTAAGCCCCCCAACCAGCCGAAGAAATTCGAGGGACGCGCGCCCGACCAACGTAAAATGTTTGGGGCTGTAAAAACGGGAGAGAAAGTTGAAAAATCCCCCGAACAACACAAACCCGAACGAAATTTAGATAAGGTGAGCTCCCCTCGCCCAAAAGAAAACCGCCGTAAAGAATGGAACCATAAAGAGTTCGACAAAAGGCGTGTGACAGACATTAAGTGCTATTTTTGCCACGAGGTCGGGCATGTTAGGCCCCAGTGTCCGTTATTAACAAAAAAAGAAGAGGTTAACTCCATAGGTGCCGATTTGGAAATCACAGATCCCTTAAAACCATATGTGAGTATAGGGACTGTGAACGGCCAGGTATGTGAGATACTTAGAGATACGGGTAGTACGATTGATCTGGTTTGTAAAAGATTTATTTCGCCCGACGACTACCTCGGCGAAACAGTCTGGCTCACTCAGCCGTTAGACACTCGTGCCATTAACGTGCCCCTAGCGCGCGTAATTCTGAACTCCCAGTATGGAAATATAACAACAAAGGCCTGTGTCATTAGCGACAGGTCAAATCAACAAAGATACATACTGGGAAATCAAACGGCAGCTCTTCTAAGACAGGGTCAACAAAACTCTAAGAGCATGCAAATCAATGCAATAACGCGCTCGCGTTCCAAATGCCAAGAGAGCTGTACACAGACGCTTCAGTCAAACGATTCTCTTCGAGAGCGTTCGGACAATAGTCCCTCAGATGGGGAGTCAATCGTTTTGACACAACTGGAAAGGGAGGAACAGGCGAAATTGTTAGTTTTACCCCCCCTCGACCGCGAAGACCCAGCGTTGAGTCTATTAAAGGTTTCCCCTGAGAAATTCGCAGACGCCCAGCGGGAATGTGTAGAATTGGCCGCATTGTTAAAAAAAGTCGAAAGTCCAAGTCAAACCGGCGAGAAGGGTTATGTAGTGATAAACGGGTTATTGTGTAAACAACAGAGGGACCACTTTGGGGATACACGAAGTCCTTTAGTTGTCCCACAGGTATTCAGGGAGAAACTGTTGTATGGAAAAAACCTACGAACACCCGAAGTTTTATTGTACGAAGGTTGGATGGGAGGTTGTGAGGAAGAGAGACCCGTGACAGAGCACGTCCTTACCCTAGTGAATAGATTAAAAAGAGAGCGAGAGTTAGCTGCTCAGAAAATGGGTGAAGAACAATCTAAGCGTAAGGAAGCGTATGATAAGAGCGCAGTTAAAAGGGATTTCGAGGTTGGAGATTTAGTTCTGATTTTCTCTTTATCTCGGACTAGCAAAACGGCGCCGAAGTGGATAGACCCAGGGAAAATTGAAGCTCGCATATCGGAGACGAATTATCGAGTGCAAACTCCCGGACCTAGACAGAAATCCAGCATTTACCATATTAATATGCTGAAGCCCTATATCAGGCGTCCCGAAACTATAAATTGGGTTTATGAAGGTAAAGTCGAAATTGGTACTGAGGATGATTTCGCAATCCACGTTTTTGAAACCGGTGCTACCGATTTCGATTACGAGGAGATTGTGCGCGAGAGCGAACTTGACGCTCGTCTAAATCTCACTCAAAAAAGGGAATTAAAGAAATTATTGTGTCGCCATGCAAATATTTTTTCTAATAACCCAGGAAAAACCGAGAAAGTTACGCATGACATAGAGCTGATCTCGGATAAGGTCGTTAGGTCTAGACCATACAAAACGTCACACCGACAGAACGAAATCTTGAAGTTGGAGATTGACAAAATGTTAAAATTAGGAGTGATACAAGTAGGTGAGTCTGATTATACCTCGCCTATCATTTTGGTAGAAACCGATGGTCGTGAACCGAGACCCTGTATTGATTATCGTAGGTTGAACGAAATAATTCGCACCGAATATTACCCCCTCCCCAACATAGAGGAAAGGGTTGAACAAGTTGCAGGATCTGATTTCATAACAATACTCGATCTTGCAAAGGGGTATTGGCAAATCCCCTTGACAGAAAGGGCCCAACGCATTGCGGCTTTTGTCACCTCATTCGGGACATTCAGGCCTTTGCGGATGCCTTTCGGGCTTAAAAACGCACCTTTCTTTTTCAGTAAGCTCATGGCTGACGTCCTAAATGGGTGTGAGGAGTATGCCGTTCCATATATCGACGACATCGCGATATTTTCTAAGACCTGGGACGAGCATCTGAAGCATTTAGATATCGTGTTAAGTCGTGTAGCGCAAGCGCAGCTCACAATCAAATCATCGAAATGTCGGTTCGCCCAAAACCATGTAAAATACTTGGGGCACATGGTCGGCGGAGGTTATCGAAATCCCGCCGAATTAAAGGTAAAATGCATTAGGGAATTTCCCCGGCCAGAGACAAAGACGAGTATTCGGGCATTTCTGGGTCTCACTGGGTATTACGCGCACTATATTCCAAATTATTCTATGATAGCGGCCCCCTTAACCGATGCGTTAAAGGGACGGGAGAAACGCGCGGCGGTTGTGTGGGACGAAGCTTGCGAGGCAGCGTTCACCACTCTGAAAGACGCTCTTATAAAAACACCTGTGCTACGAGCTCCTGATTTTACTGTTCCATTTATTGTCCAAACGGACGCATCCGATCTGGGAGCCGGGGTAGTGTTGGCCCAACAAATAGGTGATAAGGAACATCCTATCCTGTACCTGAGTAGGAAGTTCTCTGAGCCCGAAAGGAAATACAGCACCACAGAGAAAGAGTGCTTGGCGATCATATTCGCGTTAAAAAAACTTCACTACTATCTGGACGGAAGCGAATTCAAAATCGTGACCGACCATAACCCATTGGTATGGCTCAAGAAGAATGCCAGTTCAAATGGCCGTCTTTTTCGGTGGCAACTTATGTTGCAGCAATTTTGTTTTCGGGTAGAACACAAGCCGGGAAGACAGAATACAAACGCTGACGCTTTAAGCAGATACATTCCTTAAACGTCCGCGAATTACCTAGATTTGTAAATGTAGTAACCTAGAGAATTAATTGTTAGTACCATGAATTTATTTGTGTTTGTATTTAGTAATCCAGTTAGTGCATGTGTACGTACTTGTTAGAATTGTGTATTTTTTTTTTGTGTAGTAGAAAAAAAAACTGTTGGAACTGGTACATTAGATAGCAGAATTGGGAACCACCCACACGAAACGTTGGTTTTCAATATGCAACCACATTGAAAACTTTAACGGCAGGGGGGTTATGTAGAGTATTGCATTTCAACCTCTCCGTTAACAAAAGAAATTCTTCTATCTCGGCCTGAGACACTTCAAAAGATTTCCGACGGCTTGGGTGGCAATATGCTGACAGCAATTTTCCTTTTGTTCATCCGATAGACTTGTTCCACAGGACCTCAGGGGACGTGGTCATTTTTCTTGATTTAGTCATCGCCACCGGGCGACGCCGCTGGTATTTATTATAAATGACAGGAGACCCCCCAGGTGCTTTCATTCATGAACTATCAATTGTTAAGCAGCATCCTGGAGGCGTCGCGTGCCTAAACAAAAGGACTCGTGCCTTTCGCATTTTACCGAAGCGGCCCTTTTGAGACTCTTTGAAGTGGCTTGGAGGACAAACTAAAAAGGCGGCCGCTTTAGACCCGGGGAAAATATTTCATTATCGCCCCAGGAAACCCATTTCCGTTGCTCACTTGTTCTAGATCGTTCGACTTTCTGGAGAGTGATGCAATATCCGGTGGAGGTCTTCTATAAAAAGAGAATGGACCCCTCAGTCGAGGCTTGCGTCTTTTTAGTTCCTGACACGTAGCGGATCCAGTTCTAAGAGCAGCCGGGTTTGCCGCCCTTATCGGTTCAGCGTCCCTTGTGACTGTTTTGCAGCGACGATCTAGTTCCTGCAGGAGTAAACATACTCCACTAATTTGTCGGAGACCAGTCTTCGTGGAAGGAGCCTTTGCTACCTTATTTTCCAGTGAGGAGTCCTTTCTCCTTAATTTAATAATTTCATCGCTACCGGGTGCGTGCAGTGATCACCGCCGTTGATATTATTGGGGAGCCCTTTCCCGTCAGGAGAAGTGCCGTTTCTTCATCATTGAAGCAGAGCCAGTTCTGCTAGCCTAGCGGACTTCTGTGTTCTTACTCCGCCCCACGCCGATAAAATCGAGTGTGATTACCTACGTTACGAAGTTCATCTTACATCTGTGCAGTGTACATATCTCATCATCATCAATTTGATTAATAAATTGCATTTGTTTTGTTTATGTAATGAGTGATGTATACCTGGTGTGTTTAAATCATCTTCTGGTTGACACTACGAACCTCAGTTCGCTACAATATATATATATATATATATATATATATATATATATATATATATATATATATATATACTGGCATTAATTGCATGCATTGGCCGTTATATTTAATTTGAATGTACTACTCTGTTGTGAAGTACGGGTATTCAGTTAGTATACTATATAATATGTTAATTTCTCATTTGTAGCATTAATAAAGCAATCTGAAGGATGAAGGATTTACTATTACCCCTGTCCGTGAATTTTTATGTTGTGAGAGGGAGGGAAATTATCTCAAATAATATAAATTTTTGATATCCAGAGCAAATAAGACAAGAAAGTGAGGATGTGTTTTAATAGATGCTCTAGATGCTCGCGTTCCGAGGCAGAACAGATAGGAGCTGGTAACTTTGTCTGATATTGCAGGGGCAGATGGTTTTTCTTAATCCCGTATCTCACGACCGCTTGGTAATTTGTTGCCGGGGACAATAGAGCCAATTTGTGGGAACATCCGCTCCGAGCCGGCCAATATCAGCTATTAATTTACCGTAATGGATGGGACCTGGATGACCCCGCGGTTTGTTGTGGTTTACTTGTTGCGATGGAAAGTTTTCGAGTGTTCAGGTATTTTAATAAACAAGATTCGCGGCGGAGGTAGGGAGGGGGAGGGGTTGCTCAGGGCATTTTATGCCTCGGATTACAAGATGCTGCTTCATACGCTGAAAGAAAGTGATCCCAAAACCTCAGAAAGATTTTGGTCAAGGGGGGTTAGTAGCCGAACTTGAAAGATTACTATGACTTGGCATTCGTAATTTTACGAAATAGATGCGAATATATGCGAAATTTACCGATATGAGCGAATAAACGCGAAAATTATTTTTTAGCACTTTTTGGCGAAATCTCGGGGATAAACGGCATTTTAAAGCGAAATTAGGTAATGATAGTAATTATTTATTAACATAATTGTTTATCTAAGACCATCCATGGTCTTTAACTGATATATCTCACTCTCGAAATTTGCTTATTACTAATTGCTAAAGTCTTAAGAAAGGGAATGTGGAGACTACTACATTGTTAGCATTTAACTAAGAATTTTGATACTTACCTAACCAAGTAAAATTGTGATTTTTTTTTAATAAATGCGAAATTTTGGAATTTATATATATATATACACACACATATACAGAAGGTCGTTTGCACTTTATGGAAACGATTTTGTAATTTATTTCTGGCGTTTACATTTTGAGATAAAAATTTGGCAACTCCAGAATAATCGTCTGCTACTGTTTTGATTTGATTGGAATGTAAAATAAAAGATTTATTTTGAAAATGGCTCCTAAAATTGTTAGATGGCTCGAAGGTTACGTAACTGCGTTTTCCGAGGAGAAATATTCGTATCGACAAATTATAAAGCGGCGTAAAAATTGCGGTTATATTATTTCGTAAAAAAGGTATCTACAATATATTAAATTTGAAATGAAAAAATATCTAACTGAAATCTAACCTCATCCCAAGACTGTTCGAACGCAGGTAAATTTCAAGAAAGTGAATTCTCTGATCCTAAAAGAAAATCCACCGACTCAAAGATCCATTGCATGGAAACTAGGAATGTCGTCTGGCACTGTCAGTAAAATCATTCATAAAGATTTGAAGTTAAAAAAGATGTTTAAACCTAAAGTTCATCTGCTTTTATCAAAGCATATTGCTGACAGAAAAACGAACTGTAGAAAATTTTATACATAAAACGTAACTATCAAAGTCGTTTCCATAAAGGGCGAACGACCATCTGTGTGTGTATGTAGGGGAAACCCTTGTACCTAGGGCCATTGTGTACCTAGGGCAGTCGGGCTTTATTTAAATAATTATTATTTTACAGCATTTTTACTCATTGGAGTGAGTGACAACATTGTTTCAAATCATAACAGCCATTTTTAACGAAAGCAAGAAGAAGCTATAGTTAAATAGAAAAGGAAGTCTTGATTTGATGATCAAAACTAATTTTTTTCACTTCAGTTTGAAGTCTTATTTTGTGAAATTAAGTGCAAACTTATGTTTTGATGTATAGCAAATATTTTTTTTAATCATTAAAGGAAAAAATTATATAAAAACAAAGTTTGGTTTCTGCAGGTCTTTGGCTATGGAAGCCATTTTGCCAAAAACAACATCTTTACCTAGGGCCATAATCTTGTCTTGTACCTAGGGTCATGGCCTCTGGTAGAAAAGAGGTGGACGAAAACTTGACAAGTGTAGAATTCTCACTGATACCCCGAGAAAAATGAAAATCAAGCACAAATATTGAAAAAAGTAATTGATAAAAAAAAGGTTACGAAATCTGTGTTTGAAACAGAAAATTTATGTGGGATCATCAAGAAGACAATGGAGAAAAAACATACATTAGAAAGTGATGAAATAATAAACATTTCCTCCTTTAAGACATTGCCTACAATTAGCATTTCTTCTTTACGAAGATTTTAGAAGTTGTGCATGAAAGAAATAATGCATACAAATTGGTTTTTTTTTTATTGTAAATAACAATTTCAGTGTTTGGAAATAACTGGCCCTAGGTACAATAGTGTTATTGTACCTAGGTCCATTTGTAATTTTTTTTAAATTTTCAATATCATTTACAAGTTTTTTTTCTACACTTGATGTGATTTTTATTTAAAGAGAATAAAGCACGTAATGTATACAAACTATTTTTATTATTGTAAGTTAGTTATAAGTAAAGATACTGCCATTTGAAAATAGCCGGCCCTAGGTACAAGGGTTTCCCCTATATATATATATATATGTGTATATATATATATATATATATATATATATATATATATATATATATATATATATATATATATATATATATATATATATATATATATATATACATTTGATTTGCGAATAAAGCGAATAAATGCAAAATTTTGTATAATTTTTTTTGTATGCGAAATTTACGTACCCCTAACTATGACCAATGCAAATATTGACTTTTGTCATCAAGTGCTAGAACGGGTTACTTTCTGAAAGTCAAAATTTGGATATTCTTATTTGCAAACAAATTCTTTATAAACAAATTCTCTTAGAATCAGTGGAACTAATATAATTTAAAATAGAGATAACTCAAAAAAAATTATTTCAAATAGTTATTATAAATTTATTTTTAAGGGGACTCACTACCCTTAAATCTTTAAAACATTCGATTTTTTGAAAAAAATATATGTTAAAGCCTGATTCTTTCTGAACAACTAAAGCAAACTGCATGAAAATATTCCGCTTAGTTCCGGAGATATTGATATTCTAAATACTTAATTACTGATCAAGTTTATGGTAAGAAAAATTTTAAACTCATTTTTCTCAAAATGTAATTTTGCATCATTCCGCAACTGATATCTCAAAAACTATGAAACATAATTCCATTAAATTTTTATCACTGCATAATCATGTTATTTTATTGCGTCTGAACTAGAATTATTGCAATCACTGCACATTGTTATTTTTTCAATGGTATATTAATGCAAAATTTGAGGAAATTTTAAGTATATTTTGAGCAGTTTTAAAATTTTTTTAAAATATTTTAATGTTGAAGGTTTTATGTTCAACTGTATTTTGAATTATTTATTTTAAATATAAAACAGGATTTATAGATTTAAGTGTAAAATTAATTTCTTAGTTCTGCGCGCAAGCCCGTATACAATAAAAAACAAGGTATATCTAAAGCATTTAAAAAAAAATTATTTAAAATTATTTTGAGAGTTGAAAATTTGTTTATTAAAAGAAATATATCAATTTATCATATACATAAAATTTGAAAAAGTTGGGAGTAAATTGAATTTGTTACAAAAAGTAAAAAAGTATGAAAATATGCCTTATTTCCTCGACTTAAGGGTCGTGAGTCCCCTTAAATCTTTAAATTCCATTTTCAGCATTTTTAAATAAATATATAATTTATAACCTTTCTTTGCATTCTTCTCAGTATATTAGCAGCTTTAAAACATTCAGATCTTCTGAGTAGTTACATGCGTTTTCTGTCTTGGGCTTTTCTGTCGATTTGAAGGAACTGTTTGCCTTTTGAAGGAACTTTTGATTCAATTTAAAATAGTATTTTTTTTAATATTTTACATTTAATATTTTAAAAATTTAAGCCAATAATAGGATAAAGGTTAAGAAAACTTTTTCTCCGCAATAAGAAATCAGCTAGGTCATTGTTCTAAAAACAATTTTAAATTTATGCAAAGTTTAACAAAGTGCATTGAAAAAAATAACACAAAAGGCACATACAAGCCATAGCATTAACTGTGATATAGTAATTCAACAAGATTAACGTCGGCCAGGACGGTTAGTCCATACGAAATTGTGAACCTGAAGACCAGACGCTGTGTAGCAAAACCTGCAAACCCAGACGAAGGTGGATCTCCCCTGTTCGGTTTATGAATAGTATGGGCCTGGGCGCCGGACGGACAGTACAGATCTGCCGTCCAATTGGGGCAACCCGGGGCCCTACTGTGATGTAGTAAGTCAAATATCGTTAATATTTTCTCACGCTAATGATCTTCTGTTAAAGACATAGTAATATTCCTTTTGTACTCTTTGTTGTTTTACGCAAAGTTTAGTAAAGTACAATGAGAAAAAAAACCCAGAAAAGACACATACAAGGCATTGCATTAACTGTTAGGTATCAGGGGAACAATTTTCTCACACTGATAATCATCTGTTAATGACATAAAGACCTTTATTTTGTACATTTTCTCGTTAGATACTGGTATCCGAAATAAGGTGAAACTAAAATATTTTTTAAATTAAGTTGTAAGAAATTGAATTTATAAATTTTCCCAATTTTTTTATTTAAAAATTTTCTAGTTTTTTTTTTTCCAATGCGGAGGCACTTGTCGTCAAACATTCGCCTATACCTCCGCCACAATTTTACTGCCCATTTTGTTGTGGGGGGCACCATATAGGCGGACAGCATTACCCCCTATGAAGGGATGACACGAACGGAGGCATTTTTCGTGGCACGACGCCAGGATTCGATCCGAGCACCCTCAGCACCGAAAACCAGCGCGCTGTACCACTGGGCCGCCACAAGCCCAATTTTCAAAAATTAAATAATATTGATTATTGTATAAATTTTATGCTTTAAGTTTTGAAATGATTTACGGATTTTCTCGAATGGAGGAAAGGCCCTTCCCCATTATATTGCAATTCGAAAGAAGATACACTAAAACATGCATAAATTTAACTCATTTTTCCGTATTAAAAAGGGAATAACTGTCATAAACTGTACTCGGCAAATCATGGTTAAACTGTTAAAGACATAAAAAAATATTTAAAGATGTAAATTTTTTTTGTTTCAATGTTTGAATAATAGATTTTTTTTTTCCAAAAAGGCATAATATTTTTACACAATTCAAAAAACCATTAAAATTGAATCATTTGAATGTTCTAACTAGATGCGTTAAATATGCTAATTACTCACTAGATTCCATCAAACAACGAGCTTGCAGAATGCAAAAACATGTTTAGATATGTCTAAGAGAGAATTTTCTTATTATAGCTGAAGAATGACGTCCTAAACTTAATGCATCCCAAATAACAGGATTTATAATGGCATTTGCTTAATTTAAATCATCTAAATTTCTTTTATCACAATAATTCTTATAGATGAAAGCATTCAAATTTTAGATGTGCTTTAAGGCCTACTTACATCTGTATTGTTTTTTTTAAATATAGGAAAAAACTAACATGGTTTAAAAATACTAAACAAATTAATAAACTGCGGTATATCAAACAATAAAGCTTAAAAAACTGGTAATTTTTCTTTTACTATATTAGTACGAGGAACTTGATTAAATCACATGAAAAAGATGAGCGGTAATCCCCGTTTAACAAAAAATGTTCATTATTCATTAAAGGTGAATGACTAGTCATTAAGTTTTAATCAATGCTCTTATGTAAATGAATGAATAAAAAAAATACGTTGCAAACAATGAAGCTTTCAACTTCACTATTATCATTAAGACTTATGAGAATGTCTACTCGAAATTCATTACACTGTACAGAAAAATCGTTTAAATGATTCATTCATTCCGGTTTTAATTAATACGCGTTAATCTTCGTAGTTTTAGAGATAAATTACAAACAATGGGAACATCACATGTTTTATGCAGTACTTCAAGGACAAAAGAAAAAAAGTTTGTCAGAAAGAAGTTTTTAATTTCATTTTTCTTTTGTTATAATTTTCCCCTTATTACAGTGAACAATTAAACTGTTTCAAGGAGTGATGGTCTTTTAACTATTTGCCAAACTATTTTTCATTAGAGATGTATAACTTTTTACCCACCTATTTAATGAAAAATATTTTATCTTATTATCTGCGCAGTAAATTGTGAGACAATTTATGTTCAATGTATAGTGTTGAAGTTGTATAAGTTGTACGGTTATTAAAATGGTAATTTTATGAACATTTGAGTATACATGATATATTTCCTGAAAGGAAAATTTTATTATACAGGGTGTCCTGGCTAAAGGTATCCAAAAGTCATGACTTATTTTTACGGAAATACCCATTAGAATTTTTAAAAAAATTATTTAAATAGAAATAACTCCTCACCAAGTTTAAATATCAATCATAGACTTCGATCATAGTATCCTAGATTTCGATGTGTGCACCTATTGTAGCACAACAAACGTCTAAATGGTTATCCAGTTTTCTCCAAGTGTTTCGTAGCATATCAAGAGTTATTGCACGAATTGCTTGAATGATACGCTTCTTCAACTCATCCTCAGTTTCAATTTTTTGTTTATACACAACGGATTCAATGAATCCCCAAACAATAAAGTCTAATAACGCATGATTAAATTTAAATAATACTATTGATTTGCTACGAAACACTTGGAGAGAACTGGATTACCATTTAGACCAGGGGTGGCCAACCTTTTTGGGAAGAGTGCCACTAACTGATAAAAAAATATTATGCGTGCCACTTCCAACTTTTCCAACATACAAAAAATATAAAAAGGTGAAAAAATGTTATTTATAGGCTGATTATGGGATTTTTACACAAATAGCACATTTTTTTTTTATCTGAGTAGTGGCGATTTAAAAAATAATATAATAAATAAAACAAAAGTACAAACTTAGGTGTTATTGTTAATAAACATTTTTAAAGGTTTAGTCAGTTAGGTTATGTATAAAATAAAATGAAACATTTAATTCTAAATAATTATTAAACAGTCAGTACTTAATTGATGTGGCTTTTGAATTCGTAGTTTTTTACCAAGTCATCTATATTAGGATTAGTTCTTGAAGATGCTAACAAAATTAAGTGTTTTAGGTGCATATCAGTTAATCTTGATCGATATTTTGATTTTATTATGTTCATAATAGAAAACATTTGTTAAAAAAATTTTGACAAATTATTATTTTTTCACAATTTTGACAAATTATTATTTTTTCACAATTTTGACAAATTATTAACTTTTCAAATTTTTTAATTTTTCAATAAGTCTCCGCGTGCCACTGTTAAAACGCCGCCGTGCCACACTGTGGTACGCGTGCCGCGGGTTGGCCACCCCTGATTTAGACGTTAGTCGTGCTACAAAAGGTGCACACATCGAAATCTATGACACTATGATAAAAATCTATGACTCATATTAAAACTTGGTGAGATGTTCTTTCTATTTAAATATTTTTTTTTGAAAACTCTAATCAATAGTTCCGTAAAAATAAGTCCTGACTATTGGATACCTTTAGCCCGGACACCCTGTATTTAAATGATACTATTGGAAGCATGTTTTTATAGCTTTTAAGTTCTTACAGTGGCATATTATTATTTACTCTATTAAATTGCA
Source organism: Dolomedes plantarius (assembly GCA_907164885.2). Taxonomy (NCBI): domain Eukaryota; kingdom Metazoa; phylum Arthropoda; class Arachnida; order Araneae; family Dolomedidae; genus Dolomedes; species Dolomedes plantarius. The sequence continues at coordinate 37,761,350 of OU015491.1, forward strand.
ACCTTTTGGCGCAGTGGTTTTACCTACAGACATTCTCCGACTGCCCAGTTGTGGGTTCGATTCCCGCTTGTCCACGGACAAGGCTGAGATTAGGGAGCTATGTTCGCCCACCTATATGGTACTACCATATTAAAAAAGCCACCAAATTCGCGGTGAGGAGGGGCGAATGTCGAAATAGGCAAAGTACCTGTCACTTTGGAAACAATTCCATTAATGTATAATCATATACGTAGTTATAATAATTTAAAGAATATATATTTCCTTAGAGAGAATTTTTATTAAATATAAATGGTAGAGTTAGAAGCACTTTTTCAGCTAATAAAATATTACCTAAGGAAGAACGGCCTTATCCAACAATATATCATAAACGAAAAGTATAATTTTGTTTTCTCTTTCTTTCTCTTTTGCAAAATAAGTTGGTCGAAAATGTGTAATTTCTTTTAAATATCAGAACAGTTTATGACTATTTTAAATTTGTTTATTTCTATATACTTTTATTTTCTTTTTATTCGTAATTTTACAATTAATCGATAAGAAAAAAAATCGTTTAAAATGAATTTATCAGCGGCGATCATTTGAATGCTACACACTTTTTAGCAGTATTCTCGTTATCAAGGCAGGCACACATGCTACATGAAAATAATGGTTAAATGAGATGAGTTCATTTTTCTTTTTAAATCAAAAGAAGGTTTTGTGGTATATGCATATAAAATAAAATGTACTAAGGAAAGTTATAGAGAATCTATGCTCACTTCTACCCAGACTTGGGTGTATATAATTTGAAGTGACTCTCTATTTGAATTTGAACCACACACAGTTTATACATGAAACAATGTTTATTGAATTCGTTGCACATATAATTGGCTTTTACAGCAATAAGCATACGTACACTTGTACGGAATATAAATACAGCTTTCAAGAACAATATATTTTCTATACTCACGAACAGTAAGTCAAACCAGCAGTACTGCCACGTAAACTTCTGGCCCGCTAAGCACTAGCGCAGGATAACACCTTTTCAACCTTAACAACCTCCCCTTTTTTCTTAATGACGCTGCGTGGTATTTATACTAAGCGCGTATGCCGAAATTAGCATATCTAAAGCAGCTTCTTTAATTCACTCAAAAGTTCGATTCTTGTGAATCGAATCTTGTGTATACCTTACAAAGTGTAGGGAGAAAGTGTAAAATGCAGGGAAAAGGGGAGCTAAGGAGAACAGTAATGGCAGAAATGCGTATAAATCATAGGTCATTTAGCAGAGCAAACTCGAATGAATCCGGACTAGCTAATATTTTTCCATTCCAAATGATGCAAGACCGCCTGGAGGCTACACCTTGCCAGCATCTGCCTCTAAATCAATTTCGGATTTGGGAAATGAAGTACATTCCATTATTGAAACCACTGACACACATTTTAGCATACCAGCCTTGCGCAACAAGCGATTCGTGATCCCAAAATAGAAAAACAAAACTCATTTCCCCGCATATTTAACAATTAATAAAACGAAGAAACTGTTTCCATAATTTGATCACGACTCGCTGAAAACTTTGATACAACACAAGAATCACTCGATGAAATGCTGAATGCTGTTATCAGTTTCTTAATCACCACCCAGTGGGAGCATGAGCTACTCATAAACCACCCATACCGGGCCAAAAAGTGACCAGTTCTCGCCTCCTGAGCGCACGAGCGCCGAATTAAGATCTATTAGTGCTTTATGGTCGGTTCTTCCCCGCTCGGAGCGTGTACTTGTTGATCGTGAAGGAAATTTCAACCCCTGGGGAGCGTGGGGTCATTCTGATGATTAGCTTGTGTGAGTGCATGAAAAATGTTCTTGCCTTCGCGTGTAATTTTCTTCTGAGAATTTCCGGGAAGCCACATTGGATAAAAACGAAATGAACGCTTCTTTTCTATCATTTTATTTTATTAATTTTTCTTTTTTTTGGGGGGGGTAATGAAATTACTTCGATTATGTGGCCTTCAGTTATCGAACATAGACAAATTAACTACGAAAAAAAGCTACTATAATTGTGAAAGATATTTAGACTTTGATAAAGGAAAAAAAAAAGTAGATGCGAACATAGCAGTTAAAGCCATTTAACTGCTATGTAGTTTATATATCATGTAAAGAAAGAAAAATAATAAAATGCACGAGTAAATATTGTAAAAATTTAGCTTTAGGACACGAATGTAATATTTTATGAAATGAAAAATGCTCCATTCTAAAAATGGAGACATACTACAAGAATGTAAAAGTGTATACCTTTCATTAAAAATTAAGAGACAAGCAAAATATTTCTACTTTCTAAGTCCATACATGACCATTTTTTCTGTTCATTTTTGCTATAAGAATTTTTACCTCCCTAGTGCTCCCTTTCTGGAGGATTCTTGATGAAGAACGTAAATTGCATTTTATATAACATTTAAATTTCTTTTTTTGTCAATATATGTTATTTTTTTAAACTTTTGAGGTAGGGAAAGTAAAAAAGTGACTTTCTGGATACTCCTAAAGTAAACCATTGCTATTCATAATGAGCTGCGAAGTGACACTTAATCAGTCTTAAGAAACAGATAACATGAAACTTTTCAACGTACGGTAATTCGGAAGTTTTTCGACTTCCAACCTTTTATATTCCCTTGTTTAATAATGATGCAAAGTAATACAAAGGCTGTTCACACATTTTTTAGACGATGTATATTGTATTCACAAAACTAAATTACATAAAATTCTTGTGTTTTAAATGTTCTATTTGACATCCCTTATTCTGAACTATCTTTCGACACCGCGATTTCCAGGATAATAATGCCTTTTGAAGTGTCAGAAGAGGTATTCTTTCCAATTCCTCCTGAAAAGCTTTCCAGAGTCCTGTAAGAGTTTTGGGACGACGTTTGGATAATGCAGATTTTAAAAGTCCGAAAGCACAAAAATCCATAGGTGATACATCGGGAGATTTAGTAGGGATATCAGTGAAGGGTATGGCCTTGATACCAGTTTTTTGTTCCATTTCTTTTAGGAAATTTACAGTAGATTTTGATGTGTGATTGCTAGATTTGTCCTGATGGAGTCTCACAGATTGATGGCACTGTGGGTAAAGCGATGGTATTTCATTCAGAAAAATTGGCGATAAAATATGTTCCTGATAGTATTTGGAGTTAATCTTGACATTTTTTCCCCTCTCTTTATTTTTAACTTGCCATTATAAGAAAAACCAGCAACAATCATGAATCCCTTAGAAAAACTTTCTTTCGATTCTTTGAACAATGTACTTAAATTTTTTTCTCCCCTTTTTTGATAATAAATGACTCTTTTTTTTGTTGCAATCATTTAAATACACCCATGATTCGTCTATTGTGACAATTGTTTTCCATTTTTCTTTGGATAAGTGTTTCTCATATAGAATTCTGCAGCGTGTCCTGCGTTCAGCGATATGATTTGGAAGAAGACGCTGCACATTGCGTTTTTTCGCTTTCTTAAGATTTAAATCAACGTTTATCATTTTGTTTACAGTGGACACCGAGCATTTTAATGATTTTGCAACTGTCCTTTGACTAGGGGGATTTTCTTTTAACATTAAACAACGTACCTTTACAATAGTCGAAGATGTCCGTTTTTTCCTTGTTTGGAATTTTTGTCCCACTTGAGGCTCCAATTTGACGTTTTTTTCCTTTCTTGTTGACGATATTACCTATCAACGCTTTAGATATCACAAAACCATGACTCTCACATCGTTTTTGGATAACGGAGTATGCATATTTCTCTTCGGAAAGAGCATAAATGTAGCCTTCGAACCACTGCTTTGTTAAAAACGCCATTTTGAATAAAAACAAAATTTTCAAGCCGTAGACGATAATTTTGACATTTAAAAACATAGTACAATTGCAATTATTTCTTTTGCAGCAAACAAATTTTTATTACCGCTTACCAAAATCGTCTAAAAAATGTGCGAACAGCCTCTGTAAACATCTTTCCCCTTGTATTAGACAAATCAATAATGTGAAGCAAGGCACAATATTATATAAATACAACTAAACCTGCTAAATATTTTTTGCATTTTTAGAATCCCCCATATAGTGAAATGGTCTTTGAAACGCGGTCTCATCAATAATGTTACCATATTGTAAGCCGCTAAAACTTTCGAAAGTTAACATTTGGAACAGCAATTTAAGAGCTTGTTTGTGTCTCAGAGACAACTTTTCAGATAATACCAAATGAATCTGGAGTATTGTTCTGCCCATAGTTTATAGATTTGAAAGAGCCGGGAGTAGGTTTCGTCAAGCAATGAAAGCCACGACTCTGTTTCTTCCGTCTGTTGCCCAGAGAATGTCACTCGAGCAGTGGCGTAGCGAGCATAACTGGCGCCCGGGGCACTATACCTTTTTGGCGCCCCACTATGGTCTTTGGGACCAAATGGTCCAATGGTCTTGGGGATCATTTGGCGCCCCTCTGCGAGTGGCGCCCGGGGCATGATAGACCCCCTTGCTACGCCACTGCACTCGAGATTGCATAATCCCTGCATCAAGGTTTTGTTGTCGTTTCAGTGACATTGTATGATCAGCTGTAAGATGTACAAGGAGTCTTAAAATCTTTTTCGCACTTGGACATTTTGTACAAGTCTAGATTTCCTTCGTGGTAGCGATATTTGTTAAGGATGTTTTTCTGTTCTAGCACGATAATACTATATGATCCACTTTATGGCATGGCGAGGACATTGATGAGAATGTCCTCACAGTGCCATTCAAGTTTCAAAAGTGGAGATGTACATAAACTCATGATGTGAAACCTATAGAAAACTGCTTCACAGCAATAAAGCACTGAACACCAAATCTAAAGCTCAACAAATGTCTCATTTAGGTTTTGTAAGACAAAGAATGTTATTCCGGTAGAGAATAGAATCTATGCTCGCACAATTATTTCAGTCATTTGCTACAAAGGTAAGCCCTATTACTGCAATTAAGTTACATTTTTTTTTCAAAACAAAATATCTAGAATCTTTTGAAAACATAAACTTCATGCACACTTACATAAAAGTTGAAGAAATGTATTGTGCATACATACGCACAGAGAATTTCTGATTATCCATGCTAGTTAACGTTCTGGTGGGCACCAAAAACTGGAAGATACTTCATACATGAACTACAAAATGAACCACTTATATTGATTTATACCGGGGTCATTAAAATTATTTATAGAGCTGACGAATTTTTTCTCCTACAAAAAGTCAGTTATAAGTCTTTTGTTTGTAAGACATATCGGCTTTGTATAGGGTAATTTACCAGTATCTGTTATTTTATCTCAAACCTTTTTCTTCTCTAGTATTTAGTTTACCCCCCCCCCCCCCCCCCAGAATTTTTGGGAGTCCAATGAACACATCCTTTGTAAGCACTTGTTGAGACCATTCTTTTTCAATTCCTACTATTAGTTCACATTCTCTCTATATATATCTTGTTCAAATTTTCAATCGTTAATAAAAGTACTTTTTATTCATCCACTCAAGTTCAAACACATTTTTTTTTAACTTGTAGTGGATGACACTTAATGTTAATACAGTTTTTTCAAATATTAATTCACTAATTAAATTTAATTAATCAATTTTAGTTTTAGACCATATATATATCTTGTTCAAATTTTCAATCGTTAATAAAAGTACTTTTTATTCATCCACTCAAGTTCAAATGCATTTTTTTAAACTTTTAGTGGATGACACTTGATGTTAATACAGTTTTTTCAAACATTAATTCATTAATTAAATTTAATTAATCAATTTTAGTTTTAGACCTGGAGCATCTCTTGCTCTTGAATAGTAATTTCCCTCTTGTTAGTGTGTAAACGGTAGCACTGCGGTATCGCGGGCTTTTCCCGTCCTGTAGGTAGCGAGATCGAATCCCCAACCTGACAAACTTTTTCTTTCTCTTTCTCCCCCTCCTAATCTCGCACAGTAGATAAGGTTCTGGCAGGCAATCCTTTTTTTGCAATTCCTACTATTAGTTCACACTCAAATTTTTCTTTGTTGACCTAAGTAGGAATTGACTTTAAAAAATTTTTTTTATATATTACTTGTTCGATAAAGATGTCAAAATCTGTATAGATACATTTAAGTGGATAAGTGCAAATATAATGAGAAAATACAATGAATAATTTGCCCTGATTGAAATTACAGATCAAAATTTATTATTCATGAATGCAATTATTACCTAGTTTTTGCTTACAAATTAAATCATAAAATAATTAAGGAAAAACTTTTTAGGATACTTTTAAATCCAGAAACTTTTAAAAATAGAATTACAGAATATGGATAAAACCCAACAAAAGTGAAGTATCATTATATGAGTAGAGAAATTCTTTATTTAATAAATCCATCTTTTGAAAAATTATGAAGATGGCCCTATGAATAGAAGTCTGAATTATATAAATCATTTTTATCTATAACAACAGAAACTACTTACTACCTCTACTTCATTTATTTCCAGTGATAGAGGATTATGTCAAAAAGCAGTAGAATTATAAGATATCTTAATATAAACAAACTGTAACATGAAGAATACACAAGTTCCAAAAATTTACGCTCAACTTCTGGACGTCGGCGTTCTCTAAATACCCATTATATTCCAAAATCGATGAAAGCTTCCAATTATTATTGAATACTTAATAATTCATGGGATATTATTGATTCTCACGATCCGCCCTCCCCCGATAAACAAGTGCTTTAAGTAGCAAGGTATCTAAAAGAAATTGAATAATGGAATTAAAAACAGAGCTCTGGGTCACGTTTCTGGCCTGATTTTGAATTCTCTTTTGCTTTTCTATTAACGGCATTTTCCCATAATAATTTTTACGGCAATGTCGTGAGTCGTGCACTACGGATTGCGGGGCTATTATATTATTGCCTCAATTACACTGAGAAAAATTTGATAGTCGACCACTGCTTTAAAACAGGGAGTTTGTGGTACTGGAAACAAAGTTTCGAAACAATTTCGTCATTTCTACAGGGAATATAAAGTAACAGTTAATCTCTTTTAACTATTTTCAACTTTGTGCTGTGAACTTAAACAAACAAACGAAAAAAAAAAACTTCTCTAAGGCGATCAGTAATGGTACCGGAAAAAAGTGTCCGTTTTGAGTGGTAGCCGTAGAAATGGGGTGCCTTCCATAACATTGGCTCTATGGAGTCTTTAATCTGTAATGAACAAAATATGGCCGTTTAGAAGGGTAGCCGCCGAATAGACATGACCGGCTAGAGTAGTTTCACTGTATATCATTCCACTAATTATAAAACATAAACTCGTCGATTCTTAAAATCCAGGAAGTTGTCATCATATGACATCAACTGTTCTACGCTAACAGGTTATTTTGCATTTAGAAGCCAACAAGGAGAAGAAAACTAAGAATTTTTTTTTTCCCTAATGCGGAGGCACTTATCGTTAAACATTCGCCTATACTACGCCGCAATTTTACTGCCCATTTTATTGTGGAGGCACCATATAGGCGGGCAGCATTACCCCCTATGAAGAGACGACACGAACAGAGGCATTTTTCGTGGCGCGACGCCAGGATTCGATCCGAGCACCCTCAGCACCGAAAACTAGCGAGCTGTAAGAATGGGCCGCCATAAGCCCGAAAACTAAGAAATAAAAAGTTGCTTACTGTTGCCTCCCTCCTTCTGTAGTTCATGAAACTTTTTTTTAAATATTTTTTTGTTGTGTAACAGATTACTTGTGTGGTTCTGTACCGCTGTATAGTAATGTTAATTTTATTTTTATCTCCGCAATTCCCCTCTCAGGAAATGTAGTTACTTTTATAAGTGTATACTTGCGTATCTGTTCATGTTTGTAACTTAATGATATTTATTAATTTATAAACTTGTAAAATTTTAAAATTAAACTAATAAAGCACAATGAGGCACTTTTACGCCAGGGAATAGTAGCCAGTTTGCCTTCATTGAACTGCTGCTTCATGAAAAAGATATCTCTAAAGACTTCTCCAGAAATTCAATTCACTCATATGGGATTTACCTATAGAATTCCAACCCATACAATATTAATACATATGATTTTTTTTAAGTTGCAAATTAAATTTTGCACGTTCGTGTGCCTGCTTCGGATTTTTACATAAGGTAATCTATGCTGTATATATACATATATATATATATATATATATATATATATATATATATATATATATATATATATATATATACATATATATATATATATATATATACATATATATATATATATATATATATATATATATATATATATATATATATATATATATATATATATATATACACACATATATATATATATATATATATACATATATACACATATATATATATATATATATATATATATACATATATACACATATATATATATATATATATATATATATATATATATACATATATACACACATATATATATATATATATATATATATATATATATATATATATATATATATATATATATATATATATACATATATACACACATATATATATATATATATATATATATATATATATATATATATATATATATATATATATATATATATATATATATATATATATATATATACATATATACACACACACATATATATATATATATATATATATATATATATCTGTGGCCTGGCACAAAAAGTGCCTAAGTCAGTTTTTTCCAAGATGGCTTTGTTTGCTTATGTCTCTTTAAAAAAATATTATTTTCAATGTAAGAAGTACCTAGCTTTGTCCGATGCTTTAAAAGGGTTTTCTAAACACTAAGGGTAAGGGTTTTCTTACAGACTTGGGTACTTCTTATATTGAAAATAATATTTTTTTAAAGAGTCATAAGGAAACAAAGTCATCTTGGAGAAAACTGACTCAGGCACTTCTTGTACCAATCCACAGTGAAACTTCTCTATGGTGGCAAGTAATGGTTCCGAAAAAAAGCGGCCGTTGTGAGGGGTGGCCGTATATATATAAATGTGTATGCTGTATATATATAAATGTATATACATATAAATGTGCATGCGTTTGAGTAAATAAAATATTCCGTAGGAATTATGGCCCAGATAATTTGAACTTCCGAACGACCGAATTGAATTTAACCACAAGGCTTTAGCGAAATCACTTTCTACAACATATCTGAGAGAAAACTATTTTTAGGATGTGGCAGTTGTTGCTCTTTCATTTTCATTTCCCTGTATCATTTGGTGTATCATCGCTTCTAAACACACACACACACGCTCTATGAACGTTTCAACGTACACTAACAGCTTTTTTATTTCGTATTTGTATTCCTTTTATAATTTAACAAATACATTTCTACAGGCTTGTAATGGAGGTCTCTCCGTCGGTACATAAATCCACTGCACCAGAAGGTCAGAATGAAGTCTCGAGGTTAAAAGACGCGGGGCGACTAGAAAATACGAGAGGAAAAAACACAAACAATCCATATGGACTCAATTCTCTCTTTCCTGCTACCGTGTTTGCTTTACAGATGTTGTCTATATGGACTCCGAATAGTGACGTCACATTCGGAACTACTGATGTTAACAATACAGTCGAAATAATGCCTCAGAAGTGAGGCAAAAAAAACTGCATTCGCAATCGTTATTTTTATTCCGAATGCCCTTTTACAATGACTACCAGACAATGCCTTTGCGACTGTGCCAAGAGATCATCAATAATGGGCGCCGTGTGCCGCAGAACTCTAGGTGGGGGGAAAGGGAAACAGGTAGGATTAAGGGGAGTCTTTCCAGGTGGGGTGAGGGACTGGGATCTTGAAATTTTCGATATTTCATGGTTGTTGTTGGAGAGGATCTGCGTAAGCCGCGGTTTTGGATAAGAATGTCCGGATGACGTACAGAAAATGACAAAATGGAGCTTACACTACTGGCATCCCTAAGCTGTCACTGATGAAGAGGCAAACTGCCAACATAAACAATCAGCCATTGCAGCAGAT
>OU015491.1:37781309-37796309 GCA_907164885.2 Dolomedes plantarius
ACGAATCTCGCGGCACACTAAAGTGCCGCGGAACAGTGGTTGAGAATCACTGCCTTAGACAAAGGGCGACTAATAGCATATTAAATTAATAATACTATCATTTTGGAAACTGTAGCGCTAAATATCCTCGAATAAGGCAACACGATTTATTAAGCTATAGCATATTACGCTTCGTAAGCTATATCCTTCAACTTATTACAGCAAGTTTGTTACATTTTCATACAAATACACGTTTTAAACTCAGATATATATTACTGGATGTTTAAGAACATGGGTTTAAAATCTTTATGTAAAAAAATGTAATCTGAGAATTAATATTGATAGTGTTTTATATTTATTTATAAAAATTCATTGAGTTGTGCTTCCTTATTAGGAATCTTATATCCATCAAAACCATTCTTTCGTTATTACATGAAATGAAGATCCGGGTAATTCATTCCCCCACCATTGTGCTTCTTACTTAAAGAGTATAACTCGTTTATTTTGAGCAGAATGAGTTAACAGATTTCGATCAACACTTCATCACTTTTATTCAACACTCTGTAAGTTTGTTTATATAGATGGCGCTGTGTCACCTGATTTGTTTGAACACATTTCTCACCGCTAGCACGATCTGCAACACAGAAGAAGGAAGCCTACTTTATTTCTATTTTTTATTAATATTATTATGTTGTTGCAATTCTCTTGCGATCTTATCACGAAACTCTTAGTTTGATTAAACCGACTTCGAAGTACAATTTTTCTTCAACTCAATAGAGTCTACACTGAAAGTTACGCAGTTTGGGCTCGATGAATCTACATTCCCAATTTTTGTCTTTACAACTAATGCATTCATTTATCTTCTAATTAAACAAAACGGTTTATTACAGCTTCTACCTCATTGACACTACTTTACTTTCCCTTATAAAAATAATTATATTATATTTATCAATATTGTAAGCATTATATTATTTAATTCCCATTAATCATATACTTTATTAGTAATGAACACTTCTTCTATTCCACAATAAGGTGCAAAGGGAGTGGCTACATGTTTTCGAACGATTTCATAGTATATCATCAGGTCGAGAAGTATTATATATATAATAGCCGTTGTCTCTGTATAACACTTCCGGGCCGTACTCATCTTTCAATTGAAGCCCTCAGTAAACAAACGGCCGGTTAGGCTTAATTTCAATTTCAGATGTGGATCAGAATTTTTTCTTACCTTAAAAACTAATATCTTCTCCATCAAATCACGTTTGTTTAGCCTATTTTTCTATAAAACATTCAGAACTAAAAAAAATTGGATGCTTTTAGCTGTATATTTAACAGTGTTGTGAAACAGAAGAACTTTACAGGACACTAATGGCCCTAGATGGCGTTAGGTGTCCTATAATAGAACCGCTTGTTTATATCCCTTTTTTTGATATTTTGTATATTTTGCTTGCTGTGCGAAAATGAGGTCACAGCTCTTTTTGCAGAGAATCTGTTACTACGCAGAAAGCGCTCTGTAAGTTTCGCTATGTACGGCGCGTCAATTTTTATGTTTATAAAGGATATATTATGATGATGTATATTCTTTTATTTGAGTTAGATTAATGTGTCGTTGCCGTTTAAAGTACTGCTGAACTACCCAGGTAAGTCTGAAAATGATTTCGTTTTCCAGTATGGGTTGATTCTTTGTTTTGAGCAGTAAAGAGAGTGTCATTTTTGGTTTCTTTGTTTGCCTGCATATATCAGGTCGATATAGACATTTAGTATATTGAAGTTTTATCTCTAAGTGCTGGGGAAATATTTTATAGTTACCTTTTCCTAACATTTAAGTGGCGTCCGCGACAGGATTCTTTCGGTTTTAACTGCTCAAATTAATATTTGAATTGTCTTATCAAGTGTAGAGTTAGTTTTTGATAATGGAAACTTTAATACTTAAACGGAAGGCTTTGCGCTCTTCTTTTACAAAGACAGTCAATGTTTTGGAATCAGAATTTGTTAAAGAGGACATTGACTTAGGTTTAATAAAAGATAAGTTTACTAAATTGCAGAATTTGCATTTAGAATTAAAAGAACTAGACGACCAAATTCTTGACTTGATGATAGAGGGGAAGGCTGCGGAAAAGGAAGTCTCAACTGAAATTGAAACCCGCGAATTATATTCCGATGGTTTTATCACCCTGACCCGTCAAGTAAATGAGAAATTAGAAATTCCTGAGGAAACGGGTTTCGAGACTAGGTCACAGGATGGTTCTAACATATCATGTCATAAAATTAAAGCATATAAACTTCCGAAAATTGAACTTAAGAAGTTTGACGGTGAATTGCTTAATTGGCTTCCCTTTTGGTCCCAGTTTGAAAAGATCCACAATGATCCTGATTTGCATGACAGTGACAAATTTTCTTATTTGGTTCAGAGTATGAAGTCGGGATCGCGGGCTAAAGAGTTCATTGAAAGTTATCCGGTGACTTCAGAAAATTATGATAAGGCTGTTACTGCTCTTAAAGAGCGTTTCGGGAAAAGTGAGTTATTAATTGAAGTTTATGTAAGGGAATTAATTAAATTAATTATTTCTAATGTGAAGGCAGATAGCAAAGATAAATTGCCCCTTGATAAACTTTATGATAAAATTGAAGCTCAGTTGAGGGCTTTAGAATCTTTAGGTTTGAAATCAATAGATAACACATCGTGGCTGTATCCGATGGTGGAATCGAGCCTTACGGAAGAAGTTTTAAAGGCATGGCAGAGGAGTTCGCTCTTTAACCAGCCTGAAGGAACCGACGTTTCTCGCCTCACAAATTTGATGAAATTTTTAAAAGCTGAAGTGGAGGGTGAGGAAAGATTAAAACTGGCACGTAGTGGGTTTGATAGTGTTAATCATAAAGAGGAACATCATGATAGAGCAAGGGGTGAAATTAAGGGTAAGTTTAAATTTAAGAAACCAAATATTCCTACTGCCTCAGGTTTCCTTACAACTAAAGATCGTTGTTGTATATTTTGCAGTAAAGCACATGATAGTAAAAATTGTTACGATTCACGTTTTATGACTCTTGATGAAAAGATTTCTAAAATTAAAGAGAAAAGGTGTTGTTTAAAATGTTTAGAACCCAATCATGTCGCAAGAGTCTGTAAACAATTTGTTCGTTGCTATGCTTGTGGTAAAGCGCATTTAATTTCTCTTTGTCCGGAAATGCATACTAGAGGTGAATTTTCAACAGAGAAGCCAGTAATAGAAAACATACAAACAGCTACTGCCAGACAAATGTGTACCGCGGAAGTTGCGTTAATGACGTTGCAGGTAACAGTCGCGGGAGTCAATAAGATAAGAAACGTTAGAGTACTCTTAGATTGTGGGTCCCAGAAATCTTATATTTTGGGGTCATTGGCAGTGGAGTTAGGTTTACCAATAGTATCTAAGGAAACAGTAGCTCATACTTTATTTGGGGGTGCTAGAACCGACCCAAAACTGCACAATAAATATCGAGTAAAGTTGTGTTCCTCGAGTCAGCAGAAATATCCAGATTTAGAGTTTGACTTTTTAGATCAGGATGTAATTTGTGGGGATATACCGCGTGTATCGAGAGGTCCAATATTAAAAGAGTTAAAGCGTAACAAAATTTGGTTGTCTGATGTAGGATCAGATTGTCCTAAAATCGAGATGCTCATTGGCAGTGATATTTATGGAAAAATTCTCACGGGACTTGTAAAGCAATTAAATGGAGGATTGACTGCGGTTTGTACAAAATTAGGTTGGGTCGTTTGTGGTGCATATGATGATTTTTCTACTTCTAAAGAGCAAAGTGCATCATTGTTGTGTAGTTTAGCAGTCCGGGACTTTAAAATTTCCGATCTATGGAATTTAGAGACGATCGGAATATTAGATGCTCAGCAGAACTTAACGAAAACTGCCGAGGAAGAAATTGCCCGCGAACAATTTTTGAATTCCCTCACAAGAAACGAAGAAGGTCGCTATTGTGTGGGTTTACCTTGGTTAGGGTATAATGTAGAGTTGCCATCAAATCGCCATGTTGCTGAAAAAAGATTGTTCAGTGTAACACGAAGACTTAAGTCTCTGAACAAATATGAGGATTACGATAAGGTTTTTAAAGAATGGATGGATGAGGGTGTAATTGAAGTAGTGCCAGAGGCTGAACTTAATTCTAAGGGTCACTACCTTCCACATCACCCCGTGTTCAAAGCAGATAGTAGCACGACTAAAATAAGACCTGTTTTTGATGCGTCGTGTAAAGTTAACAGATCACCCTCCCTTAATGATTGTTTATTTAAAGGACCAAACTTGATTGAAGAAATACCTTCAATTTTACTGAGGTTTAGAGAAAAATGCATTGGGGTGACCTCTGATATTAGGCGTGCATTTTTACAGATAGAGTTGAGAAAAGAAGATAGGGATTTTTTGAGATTTTTATGGTGGGAGAAAGAGGGTGTCTTTAAGGTATTTCGCCATACCAGGGTAGTTTTTGGAGTGACATCCAGCCCGTTCTTATTGGGGGGAGTTATTGCGTTTCATTTGTCACAAGTACCAACAGAACAAAAGTTTATCACCCAGAAATTAGATAGGTCTTTTTATGTCGATAATTGTGTAACTTCGGTAGATAACGAGAAAGAGCTCGTGGATTTTATAAAATGTTCTACTGAAATTCTAGCCGAAGCAAAAATGGATTTGCGTATGTGGATCTTTGGTCCAGTAGAGAAGGATGTTGGTTTCATACCGATAGAGATGAATACAGAATCCCCATTAAAGGATCCCGTGCCAGTGTTAGGGGTTATTTGGGACAGAGAAGAAGATAACCTTTCTATTGACATTAAAACTGCATCACTTTCAAAAAATTTGTCTAAAAGAGAAGTCCTGTCTGTAACACAGACCATTTTTGACCCGCTAGGTTTTTTAACACCTGTTTTATTGCCAGCAAAGCTATTACTCCAGGAAATTTGGGCGATAAAAGCGGACTGGGATACTTCGTTACCAGAGAATATGAAAACAAAATTTTTAAAGTGGCATAGTAATTTGAAAATTCTATCTAACTTGAAAATACCGCGGCGAATAGGGTTCGGTGATAAAAGTTCTTGGTCATTACATGTGTTTTGTGATGCCAGCCAACAGGCCTATGCCACAGTAATTTTTCTGAGGTGTGAACACAACAGAGAAATATTCGTTAATTTTGTAGCGGCTAAATCTAGAGTCGCACCCCTAAAGAGAATTACCATTCCTCGCCTAGAACTTCTGGCGTGTGTCTTGGGTGTGCGCCTTTCCAAATATGTGACGGAAGCGCTTTCACTAAATGACATTCCGAAACATTTTTGGACCGATTCCACCACAGCCTTATCTTGGATCAAAAGAAATGATATATGGGGGACGTTTGTGGGCAACCGAGTTAGGGAAATTTGTTCTGTCACAAATGTAAATCAGTGGTCATATGTCCCGGGTCAATCAAACCCGGCTGACTTGCCTTCCCGAGGTTGTTCCCCTCTTCAGTTTTCTGAGCTTCGTTGGTGGAAAGGACCTATTTGGCTAAAAGAGCCTAGAGATAATTGGCCAAAACTGGATGTTAAACCCGATGAGACTTTAGTTTTTTCTGAGTGTAGGAAAGGAATAAATTTAAATGTAAATATAAATGTATCAGTAATTCCTGAAGAAACTAAATGGTTTGAGAAATTCTCCAAATTTTCAAAAATGGTAAGAGTTTTAAGTTGGGTAAAAAGATTCATCAAAAATTGCCAAAGGCAAATGGTGAATAAAGAACCTTCCCTGTCAGCTTTCGAGGTGCAGGAAGCTAAAAACACACTTCTTTTGCTGCTTCAGATGGAGAGTTTTCCTGAGGCTGGAGACGTAATCCATGGCATTTTAACGCAGAGAGATCAGAGTGGCCTAAGGAGAGTAAAGACAAAAATTGTCGAACGGGACGATAATTATGCTTTTAGATACCCTATTTTGCTACCTTCTAAGCATCATATTGTTGAATGTTTGATAAGAGAATATCATTTAAGAAATTCTCATGCTGGAATACAAACTCTTACTGTCATAATCCGAGAGGAATTTTGGATAATTGCCGCCAGACGCACAATAAGATCAGTTGTCAAGAAATGTGTACGATGTAAGAGATTTTCAGCAAAACATATGACAACAGTACCCATTCAATTGCCATTAGACAGAATTCGAGACGCATCTACATTTGAAATTACCGGTATCGATTTATGCGGCCCGCTGATTCTCCGATCTAAATCAAAAGCCTGGGTAGTTTTATTTACATGCGCCGTTTACAGGTGCGTGCATCTGGAACTTGTGACGTCCATAAGTACGGAATGTTTTATCCAAGCTTTGCGTAGATTCATAGCGCGAAGAGGCCGACCGTCTGTCATTTATTCAGATAATGGCACGAACTTTATCGGAACTTCGACGGTACTGAGAAAAGTTGATTGGGAAAAGGTAGTTTCTCAAGAAACGTTAAACCCAATCAAATGGAAATTCATTCCTCCAACTGCTGCGTGGTGGGGCGGATGGTGGGAGCGATTAATTCGTTCCTCCAAGAATCTGATCGTGAGAGTCTTGGGACAAGCGTCAGTAAATTATGAGGAGTTGCTCACTATTATTTGTGATGTTGAAGCAGTAATAAACTGTCGACCCCTCACTTATATTTCCAATGACTCTGAAGACCTTCTGCCGTTGACACCATCAATGTTTCTACAGGACATTAAAGAATCCGGTACAGCTGACTTAGATTTTATAGACAAAAGCAAACTCCTAGTTCGACAGCGTTTTTGTCAAGAACTTCAGGAACAGTTCCGCAGTAGGTTTCGCAAGGAGTATCTTGGACAGCTAGTGCAGAAACATGGACAGAAGGACTGTGAAATAAATGTCGGAGACATAGTGTTAATAGGTTCGGAGAACCTTAAAAGGATTCAGTGGCCAGTCGCTCGAGTTCAAGAACTTTGTACCGGCAGAGATGGCCGCACCAGAGTGGTCAAAGTCAAGACCAAAAATAGTATACTGATTCGCCCTGTACGCAAACTATACCCTCTGGAAGTGTGCTCGTGTACCAAGGCCTCCATAATTTGATTTTTGATTTATTCCTCTACAAATCAAAAAGGTGGGAGTGTTGTGAAACAGAAGAACTTTACAGGACACTAATGGCCCTAGATGGCGTTAGGTGTCCTATAATAGAACCGCTTGTTTATATCCCTTTTTTTGATATTTTGTATATTTTGCTTGCTGTGCGAAAATGAGGTCACAGCTCTTTTTGCAGAGAATCTGTTACTACGCAGAAAGCGCTCTGTAAGTTTCGCTATGTACGGCGCGTCAATTTTTATGTTTATAAAGGATATATTATGATGATGTATATTCTTTTATTTGAGTTAGATTAATGTGTCGTTGCCGTTTAAAGTACTGCTGAACTACCCAGGTAAGTCTGAAAATGATTTCGTTTTCCAGTATGGGTTGATTCTTTGTTTTGAGCAGTAAAGAGAGTGTCATTTTTGGTTTCTTTGTTTGCCTGCATATATCAGGTCGATATAGACATTTAGTATATTGAAGTTTTATCTCTAAGTGCTGGGGAAATATTTTATAGTTACCTTTTCCTAACAAACAGTTTTTAAAAATCTGTTTACCTTTGCGATGAATTCTTGAAGTAAACAAACTTGAATGTGAATGAATCAAGTAGCTCAAGTATTCATATCGCGTAGTGAGCTGTAAAAAACTGGATGGCAGTCTACTACTCCAATCGCATGAAAAACTAAATAAATAAAAAATAATGAAAGGGTTTGCTTTTACAAGGTGTGGATTAAATGCAATATTGTTAGATAATTCGGGATATTTTTCAACTTTCATATACTTTTTCCATTATGACGTCATTATTAGTATTATGACGTCAAAATGACGGGTTACCTTCTAGTTAGGTATGATTGTTGAAATGGACAAATCTCAAATGCTTTTGTGAATTGTTTAATGCGACAATCACACCCTCGACCTAATGATGATTTAGAAATTAGGCAATAGATTTAGGCATTCTTTCTTTTTTTCTTTAATCTATTAGTTTCATTTTCAAATTTTACATGATGTCGAATTTAGACTTTTTTACTGGTTTATATTTCACAAATTCATGAAACTTAACGTCCAGCACTTATTATGTTTTAGTTGCCTACGTTCGGAGCCAATTTTTCGAAAAAAATCACGCATTTTTTAAAGGATTTTTTGGTATTTTATGGTCAAATAGCACTTAAAAATTAAAAAAACAAAAACTTACCTGTAAATACCATACTTTTTTATAAATTGGTCAACTTGAAGTAATTTTTAATGAAATTTAGCTAAAACGCCTATCACTCTGCACAAAATTATAATCTTACTATTTTAATTTCCTTCTCACACATGATACATATGACAGTTATCTTCAAAATGACTTACAATCTAAGAGAAATTTTAAAATTAAAAAATAATACAGACAATTTTATGTTCCAGGTTGAAAATTTTCCCCGATTCGTCATTCCTTTCGTTATAAAAAAAGACCCAAATAAAAAACTATTTATTATACATCAATTATTGTGCGTCATTTCATTAACAATAGCATATAAAACATTTACTGAAAATTTTATCAAACTATATGCATTATTATGTGAAAGAGATTTGTGCTAAAAAAAACTAATTCTGAGAAGAACGCATTAAAGTTGTTTGTGACTTCAGTTTTGTAGCAGACAATGTCTTTTAAAATGGCTATAACCCTGCTTCTAATTGATGTAGAATGAAAATTAAATCGGTTTTGAAAAGAGAAAAGATTGAATTACAGGATTCTTGCATAAAATAAAATTGACCAAAATAGTCAAAAAATGACATTTTCAGCGTAGGCAGTAATATGGACAAAAAATACAGGACAAAAAATACGATTGCAAGCCAATATACCTAAAAAACTTCTATCTTGGGGAATATTTCTTTTCGCCTGATCATAAAGCCTTTTTGATCCACGAAAAGAGTTCTTAGTATTGGATCGTTTAATCACTCCTATAAATCCTAGCATTTCACTCGCCAAATCACCTAAAATATTGCATCAAAATGAAAGTTCAAAATACTTGAACTCTAATTCGTGCAAAGATTGCTCCTTCACATGAACACTCTGCAACCCATTCACGTAATCGGTAGCCGATGTAGTGGATTGGTCAAATTGAGAGCCCCCAATTGATTGCAATTAAACGAGAAGGTAAAGGGGAAACTTTTTGACTTTCGACCTCTTTGATGGATGGCTTATCTCTCTCTCTGCCGAACAACGCCCGTTATTACTTGAGATAACAATAAATTTCCGAGGTGTTAAATACCTGAAAGGAACGCAGTCCAAACAGTCGTGGGCTTTTAAAAGGGTTGTAACTGCGGGTTGAGTGTTCAGCGTTGTGAATCGACAATAATAATCTTTGAATGAAATGGTCATTAACTTCGATACATCATTGACAATTTCATTTTTCATATTTACGGTACGGTAATGGATAAAAATAAGTTGCAGTTTTTATTTTTTTAGCTATCCAAATAAGCTTCTGGAATAAACTCCGAATGATTTGAATAATAAACCTTCCACCAAAGGATGTTTTTGAGAATGTCATAACTATTTTATGGTTTGTAATTAGAAGAGAAATACTTCAATAGAAGCAAGAGTCATTTTATAGATCTATTCTGTGCCTTTTAAAGCAAAAAAAAAGGAATATATAAAGGTGTGTAGTTAAAAGTTGAAATTTCAAAATAAATGTCTTTCAGACATTTAAGTATTTCATATTTTATGAAATTTTAATGTGATCATGTGCAACATTAGATATCAGTACCTTTTATTAATAGAGGACATAACTGAAGCAACAAAGGAACCTCATTTATGTAGGAAAAAAAACCGATCAAAGTATACTCAAAAACTGATTATAGAAGCTTCTTAATGAAAAAAAACCCAAAAAAGCAGACAGTCAAAATATAACTTCCATTAAAACTTTAGGTAGAAACAGAATATTCAAAGGTTTTCAACAAGCTACATATGGTAGGAAAATTATTTTTTATTTAAAATACTAAATATGGGAGATAAAAAAAGAGACAAGAAAACTGGAAATTTCAAAATTTGTGTTTTTTATAAAACAGATGTCTAATTATTTCAAATTACGGGCAATCTGAATATGGTGTGAACAGTTAGCTATCATTCTCTTTACATAAATGATATTTTTGTAGAGACCAAATCATGACACTGAATCCATTACACTGAACTACTGATTATCGGTGATAATTTATGCACGGAAAACAGGAAAACTTGAATCCAAAACGGCTAAAAAACAGTGAAATTATATGCTTTAGATATAATGGTCAGTGTGTTAGATAGAAGAATTCCTTATGAGTTTTGAGTAAGTGAGGAGCTTATCAATAGACTAAAAAAGTATTTACATTTATAGAGAATATAGCTCACTTCTACCCAGACTTGGGTGTATATAATTTGAAGTGGCACTCTAAATGAATTTCATACAAACACAGATTATGCATGAAACAAAGTTTATTGAATTCGTTGCACATATAGAATTCGCTTTTACAGCAATAATCATACGTACTACTTGTACGGAATATATAAATACAGCTTTCAAGAACAATATATTTTTCAATACTCACGAACAGTAAGTCAAACCAGCAGTACTGCCACGTAAACTTCGGGCCCCCTAAGCACTAGCTCAGGATAGTACTGGAGCTGCATACCTCGTAGCTCCCTATCGCTTATCTATCAACTTTAACAACCTTCTTCAACCCTAACCACCTTTTTTTAATTAATGACGCTGCATGGTATTTATACTAAGCGCGTATGCCGAAATTAGCATATCTAAAGCAGCTTCTTTAATTCATTCACTCAAAAGTTCGATTCTTGTGAATCGAATCTTGTGTATACCTTACACATTAACAACAGAACATACACATAAATGGATATAGAGAGCAAAAATAGAAGCAACAAAAACAATTGAAAATGAAGTTTTCAAACGCTCAAAACTGACTTCTTCAGAAGTCAACTAAAAACGCGCTATAGTGAAAGGCTAAAGTGATGTGCAGCTATTTCGCCCATTACAGAAATTGTTCATAAACTCGGAGGGAAAAAACATTGAAGAGAAAGTACCAGAAACATGGGAAGAAGAAAAAAATTGAAAACTGAAGTGACCTAAAAAACAAATAAACAAGAGCATGAACAAAAACAGCAAGAAAATATTATCAATTAAAAAATTAGTAATAAAAATTTCAACGCAAGATTTCCAAGCAGACAGAATACAAGGGTTTACTGTCCTTCGAGTAGCATTAATAAATCAGTTGACATTAAGAAAATCATAAATGTGAGCATAAACTTTATAAAAATTTGTACATAATATCCTTCGAAAATTATTATTAAATTCTCTAAAAAATAGCTTAAACAATGTTTTAGGGGAATTACTTAGAAATAGTTATGTAAGTAATTAACCTTTAGCTTACGGGGCCCATTTTTTCGATTCCTTCTTTAGAAAGGGAAATTTCATACCCCCTTTCTAAGAACGGTCATTAAAGAGGTTTATATATATATATATATATATATATATATATATATATATATATATATATATATATATATATATATATTCATTCTTAAGCTCGTATTCTTGGGATACATGCTATCCCACCCCGTAAGGAAAAGGTTAAGGGTAAGTAAATTCTGAAAAAGCACTAATCCTGTATTTCTCGAGAGGAAAAGACCCGTTGTTGTTGTTGTTGTTGTTGTTTATGCCACTTGACCGACAGCAACATTAGATCAAGTCCCAAAGACTATGGGCGATGAAGGTGCGGCTCCTGTTTTGACTGGCACCACAAGGGTCGGAGTCCGACTTGGTCAAAGGACCAGTCCCGTAATTTTGAACCGAGTCAAGTGACGAGACCAGAACACTTGACCCCGCACTTCCAGAGGTAATTTTGAGAACTTGGAGGACATTGCAGCCAAGACAGATTTTACGTGCACCGACCGCCATTAATGTACACGGCGAAAAAGACCGGATAACCTTTAAAAAGACCTTGAAAATGACCTGATAACCTTTAAACAATTCTTTCCCCTAAAAAATAGTAATATTTAAAGTGTATTATTTTCTAACTGTAAAATATCAGACAGAAAAGGCAGTAACACTTTTTACTTTTTCTTGATTAATAAACAGAGACATGTGTAATTTTAAGCATAGATTTTTACACCCTGCTATTTGAATGTTCCCGATTTGACCCTCCTAAACCATTAAAAGGTCTTTGGCCAGAGAAATGTTCGTTCAATTATCGGCGTAAAATTTTATGCACCACACGTGCATGTTTATTCTGAAGTTACGTTCCCTTCTAAACTGCAACACATTTGCGTGGCGCATAAGAATACACAATTATTACTTTTGGTTTTATTTTCTTTCGAGTTTATATTTCCTTAAATACACATCTTAGATGTCAAAATATACTAAACTTTTTTTTTTGCAGGGAAGTTTGTTAAATAATATCCTTTCAAAAAAAAAAAAAAAATTTTAAAAAAGCCGGACTTTCACGCCACCTTTTTAGTATCTTGAACATGAAACAATAGAATTATATTCTAGCAAATGTGAAAGGTGGGAATCTGTTTGAAGTTTTTTCGCTCTAGATTTAAATCCCAGTTGCATGTACGGACATATATGGTCACGATTTCATTTTAGCTTGAGTAATTCGCACATGTTTATTGGAGATACAATGCCGTATCATAAGCAAGTTGGATGAAACATATTGTGATGTATGCCCGTTGTATTTTACGAGTTTTTCATACCTTACAGATATTTTTTGTCATCACAAATGATGACGGGGATACATTTGAAGTTATTTTTATTTCATCTACCGCGTTAAACATTTAACTCCTTTAATAATTACATAATTTTACCTCAGTTTAAAATTGTCTCACTCAAGCGGGCACTTTGGCAAAAATGCTAAAATTGACATGTTACTTATACAGAAGGGGGGGGGATGTACTGGAGCAGATTTGATTCTGCCCTTTGTAGATCACTGAGGAGTTGTCACGTAGTTTTCTCCTTTGTTGTTTGTAAAGAATTGTCCATTCCCGCCGTCTACAATTGGTGGTTGGATTATACCAAAATTTAAAGGGGAGCTCACTTCGAAGGGTAAGACCGTCTGCACAAGGAGCAACTCAAAAGAAACTGATAACCCACTCAAATCACAAACCCGCTGGTTACAAACCCGTCGGACGGGTTTGTAACCAGTTGTGCCGTGTGCGTGGCTCCATTCAATTACATAGGTTACGACTCATCACGGACTGGTTTGGGATTTGAGTTGGTTATCAGTTTCTTTTGAGTTGTTCCGTGTGCAGACGGCCTAACAGTCATAAGATCAGTTAAAGGAGATCCGGTACCCTACTATCAGCACCACTGAAGTTTTGCAAAGATTAATAACAACTCTAAAACATTGACTTATTTTCAGTGAAATTATTTTTCACTTAAATCTACGATCAGATTGCAAATGTGTTAATAATTATCTCAAGATATTCATTTGTAGATTACCCGAACGTCTTAAAAGTAAAAAGTTCAGAAATAAAATACAGAGTGTCTGAAAGAATGTCAGTTTAGCTTAAAATAATAATTTTTTTCTTCTGAAGAAAAATTAAAAATGAAAGTTTTGTTATTTTAATTTAAATTATGTTTAAATAACTGCATGTAGTTCATTCAAAACTTAGATACAGTCGAACCCAGTTATAACGAACTTCAAGGGCCCAAAGGTTTTGTTCGCTTTATCCGGTGGTTCGCTGTATCTGAACCATTAAGAAAAATGCTAGAGTTCACAAAATGTATAACTCATTAGTTGCAATGTGTATTCAATAATGATGTATTAAAAAATAATAAAATATATTAAAAATGATCATTAATGAATTAAATTGACTAAAATCGATTACATTAAACTGACACAATACTAATTAAATTGCGTACAATAGGAAAACGGAGGGTTTATAACGGACATAACGAACGTTTATGTTACCCGGTATATAACGAACGTCTCGTTCGTTATATACCGGGTTCGCTATAACGGGGTTCAACTGTATTCACCTTTTTTTGTGATGCACATGGCCAGGGCCGGATTTAGATGAAAAGAGGGCCTAGGCTATTCCACTTATGAGGCCCTTTCACCTCTCATTTTTAAATTTGTAAATTACATGAGAGATAATAAAATACATCATTACTGTGATATATATCAATATATTAAATGAAACATGTTGTTATTGGTACTAACCTATATATATTCAATACATTGAAGATTAAACCAAATCCAATTCAGATAAATTTATTTCATAATAATTCGCATTTAAAGTTTAAGTATGAATTATTATGAATTTCAAGTCTTAAACTAAACCAAAAATGGAACTTTATTCAGTGTTTTAGTGTTCACTGTTTTTAGAATAGTGTAATTTTAATTTTGCTAACAATTTGAATGTAGGCCCCTCTTGATCTTGAGGCCGTAGGCTGAAGCCTAGTTAGCCTATAGGAAAATCCGGACCTGCACATGGCTATTGTTGGATCATTCGTATTTTACGTGCGCATCTGTCTATTAATTGGCACAAATAATCGCGATATCAATGAATACACATTAGGGAGAGAGGGTAAGTTCATGTGGATTGAACTGATTGGCTCCTTAAAGTTTACGAGGGCTGTTTAATGCCGTTTATTGGCAGATATCATCCAAGGACTCCTCGCATGCACGCATGAGACCAAACATGTCTTCCAACACAGATCTCAGCTCTACCAGCTCGGCACCCAAAATGAAGAATGTCGCAGACGCCCAGTCACGGCGCTGAGCATTCTTCTCGTTAGCCGATGATGATCGCTTGTGACTTATTTCCACCCATTTTGTTCAGAGGCATGTCATTTTGCATGATGACTAAGGCGTGTGATGATCGACCGAAATTCCGAATTTGCGATTTTTCTCTTTCGGGGCAGCAGAATGGATGCCCTGAATGTTAAACCGTGACTCTGATGTTAGGGTTAGATAACTTTCA
>OU015491.1:37803809-37817353 GCA_907164885.2 Dolomedes plantarius
CAGAGTATATTCCTGTGGTAAGTAAGTCTTTCGTTGTTACTAAAACCTTTCTAACTGAAATAACTATTTTTATAGTTTTCGCTTGAAATGACATCTTTACATCTAAATTTTGCTGCATTTCATTACTCCTCAATTAGCAATAATAAGTACCCATTAAATCATTGTAAAATCAAGGTTAACTATTTAGCAAAAGAAATGAATATACCGATCCCAACTATAAAACTTATCTTATTGTTAAGCTTAGCTTATGAAGAGAGAAATTAAGCTAACGATAATGGACATTTGAACCTCCAATAGTTATTAGAGATCGCGACTATTTATGGGACAACAGATGTAACTTTACGTCTGTTCGATTTGTAGGTCGGAAACTAGTGGTTATCTCTATTAATTTTAAGTTTGAGATTTTATTTTCAACCCAACTGAGAGCTGTGACAAGTACTGATATTGTCTCAGGTAGGACATTAACGTATATCCTTATTCTCACTTTGACGTTTTATTGTGAGTTACTCCTATCTCAATTGCTTTGTAAGATGCAGTTGGAACATAATTTCAATAAATAGGAATAAATTAAAAAAAATAGGATGTGATATAAATTTATAATATTTCCTGGTCATTAAATGGTCAATCGTTTTGGCAATGGAAATCTTCCCATTGGTTCTAACGTCGAGATCTGTCTTATGAAGAGAAAATATGCTAAAGATGAACATTTGAAGCCCCAACAGTTATCAGAGATCGTGACTATTTATGGGAAAACAGATGTAATTTTTCATCAGTCAGGTCCGATTTACTAGGTTCAAAACTATTCGCCAACCCTCATAATTGTAAGTTTAAGATTTTATTTTCAACCCAACTGAGAGCTGTGACAGTTACCGATATTGTCTCAGGTAGGACATTATCATATATCCTTGTTCTCACTTTGACGTTTTATTAAGGGTTACTCATATCTCAATTGCTCTGTAAAATAAAATTATAACATAATGCCAATAAATAGGAAGAAATAAAAAAAATAGGACATGATATAAATTTATAGGATTTCCTGGTCAATAAATACGATTGCTTTGTCAACGAAAACGTTCACGTTGGTTCTAACGTCGAGATCTGTCTTATGAAGAGAAAATAAGCTAAAGATAATAGACTTTTGACCCCCCCCTTCCCCCATTCTCCCAAGTAGTTATTAGAGATCGTGACTATTTATGGGACAGCAGATGTAACTTTTCATCTGCCCGATTCGTAGGTCCGATTTTCTATGTCTGAAACTAGTGGCCACCCCTAAAAATTGTAAGTTTAAGAATTTATATTCAACCCAACTGAGAGCTGTGACATGTACTGATATTGTCTCAGGTAGGACTTTAACGTATATCTTTATTCTCACTTTGACGTTTTATTGCGGGTTATTCCTATCACAATTCCTTTGTAAGATGCAGTTGGAACATAATGCCAATAAATAGGAAGAAATTTTAAAAAAATAGGTTGTGATATAAATTTATAATATTTCCTGGTCAATAAATTGGTCAATTGTTCTGTCAACGAAAATGTTCATGTTGGTTCTAACTTCGAAATCTATCTCATTAAGAGAAAATAAGCTATAGATGGACATTTGAACCCCCAATAGTTATTAGAGATCGTGACTATTTATGGGGAAGCATATGTAACTTTTCACTTGTTACATATCACGAAACTAGTGATAATTGTAAAACTAGTGATAATTGTAAAACTAGTGATAATTATCACGAAACTAGTGATAATTGTAAGATTTTGTTTTCAAGCCAACTGAGAGCTGTGACAAGTACTGATATTGTCTCAGGTAGGACATAATCTTTATTCACATATATCCATAACATATATTAACATATATCCTTGTTCTCACTTAGACGTTTTATCACGAGTTACTCATATCTCAACTACTCTGTAAAATGCAATTATAACATAATGCCAATAAATAGGAAGAAAAAAAATAGGACATAATATAAATTTATAGGATTTTCTGGTCAATAAATGCGATTGTTTTGCCAAAGGAAACGTTCACGTTGGTTCTAACGTCGAGATCTGTCTTATGAAGAGAAAATAAGCTAAATATAATAGACATTTGACCCACCCACCCCAGTAGTTATTAGACACCGTGACTATTAATGGGACAACAGATGTAACTTTTCATCAGTCAGGTCCGATTTTCTAGGTCCGAAACTAGTGGCCATTCCAAATAATTGTAAGTTTATATATTCTTCCAATTTATTGGGACATAATGCCAATAAATAGGAAGAAATTTTAAAAAAATTAGGATTTGATATTAATTTATGAGATTTTCTGGTCAATAAATTGGTCAACTGTTTTGTCAACGAAAACGTTCACGAAAAATAAAGATTTTATTTTCAACCTCACTGAGAGCTGTGATAAATACTGAAATTGTTTCAGGAAGGACATTGACATACTATATCCTTGTTCTCACTTTGACGTTTTATTACGGGTTACTCCTATCTCTTTCAACATAATGCCGATAAATAGGAAGAAATCAATAAAATAGGACGTGATATAAATTTATAGTATTTCCTGGTCAATAAGTGCGATTGTTTTGTCAACGAAGAAGTTCAGGTTGGATCTAACGTCGAGATCTGTTCCAATACAGGTCTGATTGTATCTCCTTTATCCCATCGGGCGAGTGAAAGCGCGGATAAAAAGATAAACTCTCCGCGAGCTTATTTGGATTAATTAAGAGCGGGGTTACTGTGTCCAGGTTCATCGGATTTTCCATACCAGTTCTGGCGTGGATAGCGTGCCTAACCAGATTTATCATGATGTTGGGCACGTTTGACTACCGAAAGCAGAGGAAAATTAATGACCGCTCGTCAACATGAGAGAACCACTGGAGATTCAAAAAACTTTAATAGCCTAAATAA
This sequence comes from Dolomedes plantarius, assembly GCA_907164885.2. Taxonomy (NCBI): domain Eukaryota; kingdom Metazoa; phylum Arthropoda; class Arachnida; order Araneae; family Dolomedidae; genus Dolomedes; species Dolomedes plantarius. The sequence continues at coordinate 37,806,704 of OU015491.1, forward strand.
TCCATTATGTCGTTTGCGCGGCGGGCAACGGCTCGCAGAACAATGGCAGACAGTGACCTTCCAGCTACTAGCCGACCTTGGAACGTATAAGTTCCACTAAATCACTTTTATAGGCCTCACGTGTTGCTCTGAGCTGTGAGAGTAAAATGTTTGTTGATGTAGCTAGTTCATTAACGGAGATTCTTATAGCGAATTTTTAGATCACAGATTGACAGGCTAGACGTAAGAAGATCGTGTATCTATGGCTTTCCATAATTCTCTGGACATAATCCAGGATGCTCGGTGTTTAGGGATTTAGGAAGAGGAAAAGGGAAAAAAAATCGAAAGTAAAAGGAAGATTAATTATATCCCTGTACATAGAATTGAAATTCCATTTATTTTTACAGTCCCAAAGCTTCAACCCGATCTCATCCAAAATGGGCATTGTAATTCTCTAGGACAGAAAAAAAGGAATTCATTTCCATAAATCGTGACCCACCCCCCACCCCCTGCAATTCTCCATTGACATTCCTTGGTATTTGAAATCTTCATCTTACGCTAAGTCAGTGGACGGTAAAACGGTAGGGGGGGGGGGGTGAAAGATCTTAGTGCATAGTGAGGGACCCAAAAATTGGCAGAAAAACTAGTAGTTTCAAAAATAAATACCCCACCTAAGAAAGGATATTTCTCCTAAGAAATATCCCCCCACCCTTAGAAAGTGGTTGTTTGTACAACTTCTTTAAGTTGTTTTCTCAGCATACTTTTATGGTCACCCAAACACGAATTTCGGCCATTGACAACCGATGGCTTGGTTTATTAGGTGCAAGTCACATTACTTCCCCTATATGGGTACACCGACACATTGATCACATTTTCACAGTGGTTGGGAAAACGAAAAGCTTTAGAAGAATGGACTAACCATGTTCCAATAAGGTTGGTAGGTTTGGAGCACTACAGTCATATTTTGTAACACGATGGCTACTTTGACCGGAACCTACAGTTTAAAGCTAGTTCTGAACGTCATGAAACACTCTTATCTACAGCAGTATTACTCATATTATGTATTATGTATAGCTGGGCAAAGAGGTATGCAATTTAATGCAGATTATTTGTCACTGTATCATACACAGTCCCGTTGAATTAAAATGGGATTTCTCTAAGAGTGAAGAACAAGCAACTCGAAAAACCTCGGCCAGGGGATAAAATCTTCTAGTGAATCGGTCGATTTTACAATCTGCCCTCACTAATCGCTTCGTGATTTTATCTGGTTCCCATAAATATACAGGCTGGATTATAAGCACCCATCTTGATCCCAAATCTCGCCAAACGCATCCACAGTGTGACGTCACGCCTGTACGGGGATGCGTTCTCACGGCCCCACGGACCAGCTACATATTTTTCGAAGATTCCAATTCAAGTTCCCACCGAAATTTTTGAACACGTGGGGGATTAAAAAACGATACCAACAAATGCCGCCAGAGTTTTTGGCCTGAAAGTTAATCCCAAGCATAGCGATTTCTCTAGCAAGCTGTGGAGGTAACTGGAAAACAGAAGCTTCTCCCATCACCGTCGTAAAGCTGTCTTTCTTAGCGATAGTTCTATGCGACTTTGTCACTGGAATGTAATAGTAATTTTAAAACAGCCTCAGAGAATTGCTTTAACAACCTATCGTGATGTCTCAACAACAATATTTGTTTTATCAGCAGTTTACTAGATATCTTATACATTTACTAGACATCTTGCATATATGCTAGATAACTCAGATACCTAAAAATGTTTTCTTTTTATCCCTCTTCTCGGAACTAGAACTGAATAGTAGTCTAGAAAATTATTAACAATAACAGATAATATTAGAAGGAATGGGACAATTTAAGAAAAGTTGGAAAGGGGGAAATGCTTCTCAGAATCAAATCAAAACGTTGGCTTCATTTGGACACAACGACTCTCGAAATGCTTCATGCGTCAACTCATATCTGAGCCTTATTTATATCTATTTCGCTGCTATAGACATCCTCCTACCCTGAACTGGGACAGAATAGGAGTTAAAAAAAAATTAATAAAAGACGGTTACTGAATGAATAAAGAAAATATAGTGACCTCGAAGCGCACATATTTTAATCAAACCATTGGCGTTCGTTAAATCTAGATTCCACTGCTATACTATAAACAAAAACTTTAAAAAAAAAGTAAATAAAACTGAAAGTCAACAACTGCTCTTTATTTTCAGCATCTCCGAAACACTCCCTTCTCTTTATCACAGTTACGCAATCCCGATTATTCCTTATTTTCCGCATAACAACTGTAACCATCACTCACTCTTTCATGAGCCCAAACACGAGGAAACGCATTTCTATGCACACAAGTGCGCACTCGGCAGCGCTGAAAAGCACACAATTGCGATTTCTGCGTTTCGAATCCATAATGCTGGGTATGGCAAAATAAAGGAGAGTCTCTACATTTTTTTTTTTTTCAGGGGGGAGGGTCGAGATTTATGTGGACGATTGTTCGGCCGGGGTAGGGCATTCATCTTGACTTTGTTCCACTCCATTAGATTCACATTCTTACCGATGTTCCGGGGACGATTTTGGGAGGTTTCGATTTTTTTTTTCTTTTTTTTTTATAATTTAGAATGTTTTTTTTTTTTTCATATAAAATCAGAAAAAGTCTCCAGCACAAATGTAAATTTTATATTCATGTTCATACGCATATATTGGAAAATTTAGGTAATTAAAATTTAACATTGTCTACAGAAAACTATGTAAAAAAAAAAATTTATGCTCATTTCTGATGAAGCAACAACTTCGTTAGATTCTTTGCTTCCCTTTGATTCCTTCAGCAATTCAAAAGGTTTCAGTTTTGTGTTCATTCATCAAACAAGGGGACAGCGGACTTTCAAAATTGTGAAATTTGTCCAAAAATTCAATTTTTTTATTTTATTGAACTGTGAAACTACGGACGAGTAGGAATGTGTTGCAAAAAGAATTTTTTTATTTCTGTGATTGCTTTCCTAGTTATAGGCATTTGTATTTAATTTAGATATTATGTGGTTACTAATAGCAATAACTTTAAATGTGTTTTCCTCAAAATAAAAATTTTCATGTCATACGAATATTCAAACTGCTCCAGGCGCATTTCTAATGATCGCATTTCTTTGAAATTCAAGTTTTATATACTTAACTGTATATCAAATAAATCTTATTGAAAAAAATTATGCTTCGTAGCTCAGAATTTCTAAATTTTGTACTTGAAAAGACGATTTATAGGTATTTTGCGTAATAAAAAGGGTGTTTTCACTATTACTACTTTTTTCTCTTTATATTTTTAATGAATGCTTAAAATAAGCAATAAGTTTCATTGTTAGTTCTATAAGGTATCCTGTAAATAAAAAATTACCATATTATATTCAAAAGAAATGCGCATGGGTCTTTTTTAATTAGGCCAGTTTTTGATATAATTAATAATTCCTAATTCCTAATTTGATATAATTAATAATTCATTAATTATTAATATTTCATCTTTAAATCTTAACCACTTTTATATATCTATGGTACTAATCACATATTCAAATTTCAAGTAAATCCATTCAAAACAAAAAAGTTAAGTTTGAAGGTCCATTGTCCCCTTAATGTGAAACATTAATTGACCTCGCAGATCTCCTATCCTCCTGTTGATCATCAGGGAATTTTCTTCACTGGAATTTCCTACTCATAGATTAGCAAATACGTTTTGAATTTGAAATTGAACCCGTTTCTGAATTTGAAATAGATTTTTAAGTGCAATGCGAATATTTTATTAAATCTTTGAAAAATAAAAATTTTAACTTTGTAGAGATTTTTATCTATATTTAAATTTTAAAAATTTATAAAAAAAGCTAGCTCAATACACGTGCTTCGCGACGGAGTACATTCAAATTAAATACAGTGGTCAATATATGCAACTAATGCCAAAAAAATATTTATACAAAAATCGTAACGGATATTTTTATAGACAAATAATGTAGAAGAAAATATTCAAATTAAATACAACGGCCAATGTATGCAATTAATTTGTATGTTTAATATCCATAAAACATACTAATTTGAATTAAATTCTCAAAAATCTTCTACTTCAATTAGTCTAGAGGTTAAATATTATCTTTTATTGTATTTTAATATTTTTTGTCAATTTATTTCGTTGTTATGCACGTGACGCAAAATTAATTTAAAATATCACAAAAACAAAAGAAACCACGTGATCAGCATTTAATAAATTAAATTCTAAAAATTAATCTTTAAAAATTCACCAAAAATCAGAAAATGGAGGTAAAGATTGGAAAAAAAATTCATTTTAAAGGAACTTTTATGATCTTCCTTGTGATATAAATTATATAACGCTCAGATTATTATTTTAAATGCAAACTTAAAAAAGTTACAAAAACAGCTTAAAAATTCAATTTTAAGAAATCTAAGAAGAATTTTTCAAAAATCTTTCTTAGTGCACCCCTACACTATAAGAAGAATGCCAAATTTCAACCCTTTAGGTCCAGTGGTTTGGTCTGTGTGTTATCTGTCAGTCAGTCAGTCAGTCAGTCACGGAACTGTTTTATAAATAAATAAATAAATATATATATATATATATATATATATATATATATATATATATATATATATATATATATATATATATATATATATATATATATATATACATGTGTGTGTGTGTGTGTGTGTGTGTGTAAGTAATAAAGTATTCATTTTATTTTCATGTTACCTTCGGACCATAAGACGCAACCCAATTTTAAATCAATTTTTTTATGCAAAAAAGTGCTTCTTATGGTAAAAATAGGGTGTTTTAAAGCTTCATACTTTCTAACGTTTTTAGAGCTTTTACGAATAGACGATATATATACCAGCTAATGAAAGGTACACAAATTTCAAAATAATACATAAAAAAGGAAATAACAAATGTCTTAAGTTTCTAGAAGATTATTACAAAGCCGGTTCTTATCACTGTATAAAAAATCGATATGTTGCTCCTATGAAGGGCACTTATTTTAAAGAATATCAGGCTTTTTTTACAAGCGAACCTTATGAAAGCGATTAAGACCAATCCCGGAAATGAACGCACGCCTCTTGTCTGTTGTTTATTTCCATTTCAGTCGTGCGAAATCCTTAAAAATCGCAAATAATTTTGTGTTTTCTTTTTGATCATAACTACCTTTCCATTTACCGCGCTTGCTCTCTCGAACTCATGATCGATGGGTCATAAACAAAAGGGCGTCATGTGGGCGTAAAGCATCCTACGACGGTACGAGGCACATACATCATTCACCTTGTAAGATTTCTCTCTTGATATACCTTAATCTATAAAAATTCGGTTACTTTATCTAAGCCGGTATGAGCGATATGTAGCACTGTCGTATAATGAATCCATTGTAGTATGTTCCTGGTAAAAATGCTGCTACTGGGGTGGTCTTGCTACTTCGTTACGTTTGCAGGGTTTAATGTATTAGCTATGGCATGAGATATCATTCCACCGAAAAATAAAAAAAAAATAAATATATAAAAAAGGAAGGAAAATAACATGGTTTTTATTCATGTCACGGAGCTTTACAATGTAGTAAGGTTCTGACAGCAGATAATAGCATATTACCTTTCTCTGAATTTTAATTTTCTGCTGTTAAAGAGATAACTAAAATTTCAGTAAAAAAGACACAATTTTGTCCTTTGCGCTAACTAACTTTTTTATTGTTGTTATTAGTAGGAGGGAAAGGGGAGGGATTTAAAAAAAAAAGAGTATAGACAAGTCGACATTCCCGTTTTATTCATATACGATATAAATAGTCTTAGTTTGAATTTATAGACTATATCTCCTGTTTGCTCTTAACAAAAGATTAAAATTTTGAGTATAAGTGCTATTCTACAGCTTGTATAAAAAAATACAGCGTTCCTACGAAAATTTTCGTAAATCGCTTTTGAGTAGAGGGAAGAAGTAATTTCATTTATTTAATGTAGGTGAAAAGTGTTTTACAAAACAAAGATTTGCCTGCTTTTATAATTTTTAAATGATCTTTTATCTGAAAAATTATGTTCCTAATATAAATAAAGTGTAATTATAATGTTCCTCTCCCCCCCCCCACTCCAATTTTCCTCTTCCCCCCCACTCCAATTTTCCTCTTCCCCCCCACTCAAGAATACCTAAGTATACTAAATTTTTGTCTATTTAGTTGTTATGCAAGTGACGGTAAATTTATTTAAAGTACCAGAAAAAGAAATCACGTGATCAGCATTTAATAAATTAAACTCTAAAAATGAATCTTTAAAAATTCACCAAAAATCAGAAAATCGAGGTAAAGGTTCGAAAAAGATTTCATTTTAAAGGAATTTTTATGATATTTCTCGTGATATAAATTTTATAACCCTCAAATTATTATTTTAAATGCAAACCTAAAAAAAGTTATAAAATAAGCTTAAAAATTTAATTTAAAGAAATCTAAGAAGAATTTTTCAAAAATCTTTCTTAGTGCACCCCTATACCATAAGAAGAATCGCCATGCAAAATTTCAGCTCTCTAGGTCCAGCGGTTTGGTCTGTGCGTTGTATGTCAGTGAGTCAGTTACGGAACTGTTTTATATATATAGATAAAACAGTTCCGAAACTGACTGACACACTGACATACAACACACAGACCAAACCGCTGGACCTAAAGAGCTGAAAATTTGCATGGTGATTCTTCTTATAGTGTGGGGGAATAATATAGTGCACTAACAAAGATTTTTGAAAAATTCTTCTTAGATTTTTTTAAATTAAATTTTTAAGCTGTTTTAGTAACATTTTTTAAGTTTGCATTTAAAATAATAATTTGAGGGTTATAAAATTTATATCACGAGAAAGATCCTAAAAATTCCTTTAAAATGAGATCTTTTTCGAATCTTTAACTCCATTTCCTGATTTTTGGTGAATTTTTAAAGATTATTTTTTAGAATTTAATTTATTAAACTCTGATCACGTGATTTCTTTTTCTGTTACTTTAAATAAATTTATCGTCACGTTATAACAACGAAATAGACAAAAAATATTTTTCTTTTCTTGCTAATGCGGCAGACAATTGGACATTATCTAAAAAAAATATTAAAATACAGTAAAAATATGTTCCTCAAACTGTACTATATTAACTGGACTATATTCTTTAGTATGTCCTATTAGATTTAATTTGAATATTTTCTTCTACATTATATTGTCTATAAAATATCCCTTACGATTTTTTTATAAATGTATTTTTTTTTACATCAATAGTATATTTTGATCGTAGCATTTGTTATAAATATATTGGCATTAATTGCATACATTGACCGTTGTATTTAATTTGAATGTACTCCGTAGCGAAGTGCGGGTTTTCAGCTAGTCAGATTATAAATGGAGTTGCTACGTAGCGACCGGTCGACAGTTTGAACAAGGCGTATAGGCGAAAACCGTGGTCGCTGTAATTTCCGAATACTTATTATGTTTGGATGTAAATTAATATTTTAGTATATTTATAACTTCGAATAAAAAAGTTTTATTTTCCCTCTGTTTCTGCCGTTGTATATTGCAGTGGCGTAGCTAGAACTTTTGCCGCCCGGGGCGGTCTCCAATTTTCCGCCCTTTCTAAGTCAATCAATTGGTGGTTTTTATAAATTAATAAACATAAATAAATAATTGTAATTGAGACAAACTATAGGTGGGGAACTTTTTTACTATTGGATGCTATAATTTAAATTAGGCAGTAATAAAGGAGGCCGCTTAAGTTGATATACCTATAAATGCAACTTTTATAAAGACCACAAGAAAGTTACGGAGGTCGCAGTTTCCCCATCTATGAGACAAAACATATAACTAATTTATAAAAAAAAATCCATAAAATATGTTTTATTTTACATTTTTATATTTATAAATAAAAATAAATAATTTCATTTCTTTTGGATAAACAAAAAAATTGTACACATATGTGTATGTAAACAAAACATATTTATATATTTACTCTTCTAACTTTCATAGTAGAAAAATCATGTATAATTCTCTCAAAATTTATATTATTTGTAATTTCTTGTTCTATAGACAATATTGCAAGATTTTGTAGTCTTAAATATCTCATTGTGGAACGAAGATAATTTTTTATCAACTTCAATTTGGAGAAGCTCCTTTCGCAACTAGCGACACTGATAGCAATTGTTAAAAAAATTCTTAGCAAAATTACAATGTTGGGTACAGAATTTTCCAATCTATACTGTTGAATAAATTTTAATAGATCAAGAGGGCCTTCCTTCCCGTCTTTCCAATGTTTTGCGTCTTCTTGTAGTGAAGGTACAGCTATAAAAACCTGGATCATTTTTCTTTCAATATAGAACTGTTCTTTATCAATGTCAATATATAATAAGTCTATATCAATAATATGTCTTTATCAATGATAATATTGTCAACCCTACATTGACTTGACGATGTTGACAAATATTCGAAATCATATAGTAATTCATAATTTGTAGAAATCGAATAGTAAACTTATGAATTGAACAAGTGGTTTTTTTTACAACTAATACTAAATAAAAATATGACGCCCCAAAATATGTGCCGCCCGGTGCTGACCACACCCACCGCGCCCCCTTAGCTACGCCACTGGTATATTGCCAGCCACACTCTGCTTATTGTCCCTATGTCTGACAATAATCCCATTTTTAATGAGGAATCTTTTAGAATTTCTCAGCTTATAAAAGTTAGTTTCAGTTTATAAATATTCCCCAAGTACCCCTTCGAGATATCAAAAGGGAAGTTAGATGTCTTCAGAAATGATGCGATGCCCCGTTAATTAGCGGAGTCCATTACCGAGGCGTCGCACAAAGGACGCCGGTGTCATGAGCGTGTCGGACTTGTCTACGATCGTTGTGCTTTATTTGCGCAGAATCGCTTCCTCCATTACGAAACTTCCGTTCTTATAGGGACCCGATAGGGATCGCTCGGGGCTCGAGTATTTTTTTTTTGACAGATCACAGTCGGACATGCGTGTCTGTCTGAAAAGGACGCTACGACGTTATCTGAATTAGATTGGCATACATTGTCGAGAGATGTATTATGGAGGAGGGAATTTCTGGGGCTCAGTCGAAGTGTCGCTGGGGATAATTGCCCGGTTACCGAAGTGGAAAGCTTTTTGATGATAATTTTAGAAGTGTCATCCTTTTAGTAATGTATCTTTGTCCATCCACATCAAAAGTAGGTCTTCAAAGAATGTAATTTAGGGAGAGAGAGAGAGAGAGAAGAAAGGCAAATAAATCTAGCAGTTTCGGGATGTTCTCCATGATTATTCCAAAGTAGAATATTCTATCAAATTTTCGCGAGCTATATAATTTGGTAGCATCATATGTACAGATAAATTGCAGTTGTGCTTTGATGAGAATTATAATGTATACTGAAAACTTTTAAAGGTTATTTAAGTAATTCCAATTCACTAATAATCGCACTGCTGGAGATAAATCACTAGAATCCTAAGCGAATTTTTTTTTTCTTTCCCCAAAACGTTGAAAACACTAATGGTTACTACATTACTGAGATTTTATTAAAGGAATTAATAAATCATGCAGAACTGTTTCACGAAGACAAAAATTTTCGTCGTGTTTGGTATGAGATGCAGTATATAAAACTGTAAATAAACTTCTCTAGATCTCCTGTCTAAAATTTTAATAATCTACCTCAAATTTTGATTTATTCCAAAATAATATGCAGCTAGCTGCTTGGGGAGTATTAAACAGCAGTATTCACTTTGAAAACTTTTTAAGGTAAGTTACATACAGACGGCCATAATTAAGACAAGAACAAAAAAATAAAAATAAATTGCCTAAAGCGCTGTAAAATCTCCAAATTGAACACTGTTAAGCATAAACAGGAAATCCAACGTAAATAAAACACAAATAACAGTAAGGTGCAATTTTGCATACGGCCGAAGCTGCAAAGGAGCTTCTTCATCAGTGCAAAGAACTTAGTGGCAGCTCAAAAAGCCGAAAACTTCAGTTTTCGGCTTTTCTTTGCACTGATGAAGAAGCTCCTTTGCAGCTTCGGCCATATGCAAAATTGCACCCTACTGCGATTTCTGTTTATTTGCGTTGGATTTCCTGTTTATTCCTCGAGCACAAAGGTTTTGTCTTTTCTTTTCAAAACTGTTATGCATATATCCACTACTCTTCTACGTAAACACGCGGGATCTTTAGATAATGTACATCCGTTAAACGAACATTTCTACAAAATCTTGACTGTGAATGACATGCGCAAGCATTGTGGAAACCGAAAAAAAAATTTCTGTAGAGCGCAGCTTGATTTTAACGTAGATACATTCGATATTGTTCATATGGGTTACGGATTTTTAAACTGCTATGCATGAAGTTATGTTACTTGAAAGTTTCATAAAACAAAGCCTCTTGTAAAATATGTATTCAGAGTAGAGAAACGTCCCCCCCCCCATATTTTAGGAAACTTTATAGAGTGCGACTTACAGTTCATTGCGATTAAAACTTTGGAAACCCCCTTCATCAGAACAAGTTTCTATTGTCTTTACAATGCTTATTTGAATCTGTTCCTTTTCATTTCTCATGCATTTTTTTAAAACGAGTTTTGATACTTTTTACTACATTACATGTTGAATTTAGTCTTTTTTTCGTTTACGCGAGGG
>OU015491.1:37817853-37822853 GCA_907164885.2 Dolomedes plantarius
CGAAATTTCTATATATCGAATTTTTTTCCGGCAATTTGCTACTTCGATATATGGAGGTTCGACTGTATATATATATATATATATATATATATATATATATATATATATATGTCCATCAGTCACTAGTCAAATAGTACAATAGTCAGTACAATAGTCTTGTACAATAGTCAATTTAAACAATGATTCAGGCGAAGAGTAAAAAAAAATTCATTATTCTTTTATCACAAAGATATGTATCTGTATAGCAGTTTTTATTTATTTATTTATTTATTTTTTGAAGATATATTTACACCTTTTGTCTTTTAAATATTTAAATCTTCGAGAAAATTCTTTCGTTTTTCTACATCCACTCGATAAACGTTGAGATTTTGTGAGATTTGTTTCTCTCTGAACATATAAAAGATCTCATAAGATGAACAACATTTTAAAAACTTTGCTTCGTGAATTTTTTTAATGATCAATTTTAATACTAATTTGTTTAATTTCGACAGCTGTTTGAATTAGAAGAGAAATGGTGTATAAATGTCTCTTACGTTAATGTAATGGAATTTATGTTTGTTTGAACTTCCGGTTTCATGCTACACAACTCTTATACCCTAATTTGATACACAGCCGGGAAGAGTCTATATGCCTTGGCCCTACACATCAATTTAAAACCCTTCACACCAAGAGAAAACATATTTTAACGGTGAAAAAAATTCAGAAATTGTCGATGTTTTGGAGTCTTTTAAAAATATTTCCCCCAAAGAGGCTGCCTCTAAATTTTACCTGTGTATCCAGCCCTGCTACAAAAGAAGGACAGAATGCAGTGCTTTCATTTTGATATAATTTCTTAAAAGCTATTAATCCTCTCCATTTATGCCCGTAAAAATGCAGAACAAGAGTATATTAATGTATACTGCTATAATTTTGAAATATGCATAGATTTATATATGTAAACAAACTTTCGATTTTAATCGCATATCAAGTTTGTACTATCAATGAACTTCTTATTAGGAGTAGACTTGCAACCAGTGTTGTTTTTTTAATATATTTTCATTGCAATACAGGGACTTGCAGTCAGTGTTGTTTTTAACGAAGGATTTCGTTCCTCCATAAAGGTCCTCTTGAAAGTAAAATTTCAGATATCCTGCATCGCGAGTTTTAATTTTGGCAGCGCGACAAATCCTGTCTGTATCGCTTGAGCAAGTAGTAAACAGAAAAGTACCAAAATGCGTCAAAATTTTGACTGATTGACACACACACACACACACACACACACACACACACAGTGGAATCTCCATCTATCGTTTTTCAAGGGACCGAATGAACTGAACGATAAATACGGAAAAACGATAGATGCGGGAACATAACAAAGCAAAATGATCATCGGGACTGTGTGAAAAAGACGACACATAAGGCAAAACGATGTTCGGAGAACGATCGATCGAGATTCCACTGTATATATATATACAGTATATATACAGTGGAATAAACAACTGTGGAATATATATACTGTGTATATATATCCACTGTATATATATATATACAGTATTATATATAGAACATATATATATATATATATATGAGATAAATACGACGATCAATGTATACAACTGGTGTAAAAAAAAACAAAAAAATATATTTATAAAAAAATCGTAAGGGATATTTTTATAGAGAAAATAATGTAGAAGAAAATATTCAAATTAAATGTAATAGGACATACTAAAGAATATACTACAGTTAATATAGTACAGTTTGAGGAACATAATACCATTTATTGTATTTTAATATTTTTTTGGATAAAGTCCAATCGTCCGCTGCATTAGCAAGGAAAACAATTTTTTTTGTCTATTTCGTTGTTATGCACGTGACGCAAAATGAGTTTAAAGTAACACAAAAAGAAAAGAAACCACGTGATCAACCTTTAATAAATTAAATTCTAAAAATTAATCTTTAAAGATTCACCAAAAATCAGAAAATGAATCTAAAGATTCGAAAAAGATTTTATTTTAAAGAAATTTTTATCGTCTTTCTCGTGATATAAATTTCATAACCCTCGGATTATTATTTTAAGAATGTTGCAAAAAAAAAGCTAAAAAATTTAATTTAAAAAAATCTCACTATCAGAAGAATCGCCATGCAAAATTTCAGCCCTTTGGGTCCACCGGTTTCATCTGTGCGTTGTATGTCAGTCAGTCAGTCTGTTACGGAACTGTTTTATATATGTAGACTAGCTGAAAACCCGCGGTTCGCTACGGACTACATTCAAATTAAATGTCAATGTATGCAATTAATGCCAGAAAAAATAAATATATATATTTATAATAAATGCGACGATCAATGTATACAATTGATGTAATATATATATATATATATATATATATATATATATATATATATATATATATATATATATATATATTTATAAAAATATCGAAAGGGATATTTATTTTTTTTGGATAATATCCAATCGTCTGCTGCATTACAATGAAAAAGAATATTTTTTTTTTGTCTATTTAGTTGTTATGCACGTGAAGATAAATTTATTTAAAGTACCAGAAAAAGAAACCACGTGATCAGCATTTAATAAATTAAATTCTAAAAATGAATCTTTAAAAATTCACCAAAAAATCAGAAAATCGAGGTAAAGGTTCGAAAAAGATTTTATTTTAAAGTAATTTTTATGATATTTCTCGTGATATAAATTTTATAACCCTCAAATTATTATTTTAAATACAAACTCAAAAAAAGTTACAAAAACAGCTTAAAAATTTAATTTAAAAAAATCTAAGAAGAATCTTTCAAAAATCTTTCTTAGTGCACCCCTACACCATAAAAAGAATCGCCATGCAAAATTTCAGCCCTGTAGGTCCAGCGGTTTGGTCTGTGCGTTGTATGTCACTGAGTCAGTTACGGAACTGTTTTATATATAAAGATTATTTAATATTTGTTTAATATACTTTTTCATTGGATTGCATAGTTCTGATATAATAGAGAACTGGGTATATTTCTACTCAATTTCGTACTATATTTATGCCAGAGTGATTTTTTTTTTGGTTTGTTTCATGTATTCCCCCTTTACACTCACATAATGGTTGTAAAACTTCACATATCTCACCAGTCGGTACATCTCTACACACAGCCCAGCATTCTGCCCCGGAATTTATTCTCCAATAACTCTCGGTCTCTGAATACCTGCGCTCTTATCTCGCACTTCTACACGTCATAAACACCGTATTCAAACCCCAACTACTCCAGGCTCCACAATACTGTCACCAAATGCAAAGTTCCCCCCTCCGCGACACACAGAGGGTACCGAGACCAATCCCTTTTTCTCCGCACCCTTCTTTTCTTTTTTTTACCTCCGTGACCCACTCGAAACAATAGGGGAGAAGGGGACCCACAGTTTCGAGAGGAAGTCTCGCGTGTCGGGCGCGTGCCCCTCCAGAAAGGGGGGGGGGGCTGAGGAGGGGAGGAAAAGAATAACGAACGGCAGTGTCATTGTGAAGTACTTACTTTTTCCGGAAAGAGGTCTTCCTTAAAAATTAAGGGATACGTCAAAGGCGGGAAAAGGGATTTTTCCCGTAGGGATATTTTGGGTATATTATTAAAGGAGGGAAATGAAAAGAGGGGGAAAAAGTATTAGTGCAATAATTAGAATGTAAAAATAAATAAAATAAACAAACTAAACAAAAAAAATTAAAAATTAAAAATCGAGCATAGACTGCCAAACAAGTTAACTTTAAGGGCCTGTTCACATAGGAGTCCGTTGCGTTGCGTTAAGGAAAAGACGACGTTGAGACGAAAATAAACCAATCATATGCCTCCAAACGATTAGCGATGAAATTTTTAACGCCTATGATTGGTTTATTTTCGTCTCAACGTCATCTTTTCCTTAACGCAACGCAACGCAACGGACTCCTATGTGAACAGGCCCTTAACCTACCCTAGCAATGAAAACATAAAATAAACAAAACAAACTAACAAAAAAAATAAAAAATAAAAAATCGATCATAGACTGCCAAACAAGTTAACTTTAAACCTACCCTAGCAATGAAAACATAAAATAAACAAAATAAACTAACAAAAAATAAATAAAAAATAAAAAATAGAGCATAGACTGCCAAACAAGTTAACTTTAAACCTACCCTAGCAATGAAACATAAAATAAACAAAATAAACTAACAAAAAATAAATAAAAAATAAAAAATAGAGCATAGACTGCCAAACAAGTTAACTTTAAACCTACCCTAGCAATGAAAACATAAAATAAACAAAATAAACTAACAAAAAATAAATAAAAAATAAAAAATAGAGCATAGACTGCCAAACAAGTTAACTTTAAACCTACCCTAGCAATGAAAACATAAAATAAACAAAATAAACTAACAAAATAAATAAAAAATAAAAAATAGAGCATAGACTGCCAAACAAGTTAACTTTAAACCTACCCTAGCAATGAAAACATAAAATAAACAAAATAAACTAACAAAAAATAAATAAAAAATAAAAAATAGAGCATAGACTGCCAAACAAGTTAACTTTAAACCTACCCTAGCAATGAAAACATAAAATAAACAAAATAAACTAACAAAAAATAAATAAAAAATAAAAAATAGAGCATAGACTGCCAAACAAGTTAACTTTAAACCTACCCTAGCAATGAAAACATAAAACTTTTCAATAAACGATTGCGCAGTTGCTTCATATCCTTATATTGAAAATGGACAAATATAACTAAAAATAAATAATCCAACAGAGCTAGATAATTATAAGAAGAATGCAGACAAAAAACAAGCAGAAATCAAGCACTCAGGGCTCCACGCACCAGAGGCAAGATTCTGTAGTAGTGCCGGAACTGAACCAGAAATCAAGGTAACTGACTGGTCTCGTTATCAGGGAGCCTAACCAAATCAGTTACCTCAAGGAGAACTTTCTGAATAGGATGCAGGTATAACTAAAAGACATCCCAAGGCCCCGAGATCCCCATTGAAACATTTAGTCAAAAATGTTTCAAT